>LTAE01011061.1:0-14635 GCA_001647135.1 Pontederia paniculata
CATTCCTCTTTCAAGGCAACACAATTCTTACTAAGATTACGGAATAACACTTTCGTGCACCCACGCTATCACTAGTTGCATTATATTCATGAGCTTGTGGAAGCAACACAAGATGATTCTATTTCTAGACATCACACTTTGTATCTCATTAGGCAAAGCTACTAGTTGAATAAGATGATTTTCATCACTTAACAACCTAGGATAACTTAAATGAGTTAGCTACTCCCATAAAAGTTTAGCATCGCATTCACCAAATAAAAGATTCACAAGCATGCATAATCACAATTCCAAGGCATTTAAATTTTAAACATCATCTAGCCCTAAAACAAGGGGAATTAGCCATGCATGACAAGAGAGAGGAGAGGGAGAGAAATAGAAGATGAAAATGCCAGTAAACCATGAATCCAAAGTTCATACATTAACATTACACAAACTAAGTTTAGAGTACTACAAATTGAACATACCTCATATAAGAATTAAAACCCGAGAATGAAGCCTCTAAAATGTCACCATGGAGCTCCCAAAATCAGCCCCCAAAGGGGCCTCAACTCTGAAACACGACTGCCAGGCGAACCCCCAATGAAGACGTTAGATTATCAAGGTATGTAATTGAAAGATAAACCTTACTTTGCATATTTGGATGATTGAATGTAGGGATCCTAAGAAGATTTATATTGATATTAGCTCTGTGTTAAGTTATAATTTATGTACTATGTCATCGAAAGTAACATGCTTGGATAGATCTCGGGACGGAAACAAGATAAGTAGTCGCAATGGAAAAATTAGAAGAACGAACAGGGATAGTCTTTATAGACACGGTGTGCGTTCGCTACACGGCAACGACCGTGTTGACAAAATGCAGGTTGTGTTTCCTCGAACAACAACAAAGTAAGAACACAACCTGCATCACCCTTTGACGTGAACTATGTTCCTCGGGTTGATGACGGCAAGAATTCAAACCCTAATTCTGGTAACGACCCGAGTTACCCTAACACGGTCCATGTTCTCTCAAAATACACGAGTTAGACCAAAGGCGGTTGTGTCACCAATGACATAGAGCTTGTCTCTTCGGATGATAGTTGTAAGAAAATAATCATGTTCACCGAATGTCTTGGAGCTAACTAAACGTGTATCACACTGTCATCCGATGGGGATCACATCCCTCAAACAACACTAGAGATGGGAGACGGTCCATGTTGACAAGAACGACGTTCAACAGGCTGAAGATTGCACTGACATAAACCCTAACACGAACCATGTGGCATCCGACATTGACAATGTTAATTGATAAGCCAAGGATTGGATGGGGACATGTTTAATAAATGGATTATATTTTGTCAACCGTAGAGCAGTATACCAAAATAGTTCATGTCCAGACCTGATGTGGGTCATGTTCTTCTTGATGAATGATAATCAATAAATTGGATTTTAATGTATAGATTGTTTGACCATATTGAATGATGCTCTAAGTTACTGTATTGATCTAGCACTTCTTGTGGATAAGCTAGAAGTGATCTATCTGTTCAACTGAAAATAAGATTTAAAACATTTAATGATTGTGATTGAAATTACAGATGAAGAGGATGACCCCATCGATTACAGAATTCTATCTTGATTGTGGGGCTTGCCCTGATTGCATCTCAGAGACGAGGTGATTGAGTTCCTTCGGGAACTATTAAGATTATTGATGAGTGCTTTATGATCTTGTTAGCCATCCTATGATGGGATAACTTGAATCTTCCATGTATTAAGAAAGACTCACAATTGATTGTAATGATTGACAACTTATGATAAAATAAATAGAAAAGAATAAAGTTGTCATCAATATTGATTAAGCTTGAACATACTGACCACTGAGAATATTGTGCATATTGATGCGATTGATGTTCTTGTCATGATGAACTTATGTCATTGAAAAGAAATGAATTGAGCATGAAATATTGAATAATGTGCATCTTATGGGTGCAACTTATGTCCTTACTACATTCACTAGAAAGAAATATATCTGAAACGAGAAGTGTTAAGTAACAAGGAGCATGATATTTTTGGCATGACTGAATTAGGAAAAGAGAAAGTAAAATTACTATTTTAATGAAGTCATATTTTTCCTTATATCATCTTCATTTATGTTTTATCTTATTGATTATTGTTATTACATATTAAACTTCATTACTCATAGAAGAATTGTCTCCCTTACTTTTGATCCTATAGACGATGAGAACAATGATAGATGATGACACTGGATGCAGATGTTCATGACATGGTACTTTGCACATAATAAAAGTCTAACCTGTGTCAAATTAGTTTTAAATAAAGTTTATCAAACTTTTATTAGCATATATTTTTATTACTAAATAATGTAATCAAATATTTTGTTTAGCTAGACTATTTTAACGAAGTTTTATTTTAAAGTACACGTGATGTGTCTATTGTGTTTACTAGTCAATTTGTCAATATTAAGCCAAATAAGAAGATCATAATGTCTTTAGATAGACATTCTGCTACGTGGTGAGGTGGCATTTCTGGAGCATTATAAGTCAGGTGGTAAAAGTCTTAGACACCGAGGGTCCCGAGCGGCTACGGAAAATTTTTTTTTTCTTAAAAATTTTAATATGTATAAAAAATTGATTGCAATTACTTTAATATATATTCTTGTGCAAAGTATATTATAATTATGTTGTAGGTGTTACTGTAATACCCATGTAGCACATGAAAATTGCAAATAATTTTAGATTAAATATTTTATACTAAAGCCTTTTGTTTAATATTGGTTTTTTTTTTCGAAAAAAAGATAATTTTGTGGTCCTAAACCTCATAACTAAAAAATAATAAAGCTTAAGAATAACCCATTTTTAACATAAAAACATATAAATGAAGAATTTATATAGATCGAAAGATTATCACTATTTATTAGACACATTTATAACACACACACATGTATGTATGTGTGTGTATTTGATAAAAATATATTATTCAATTCGAATGAAATATTTATATAGTTTTATAATGCTAATAATAGTGATAAATAATGTAATACTTCATTAAATGTTACTTGGAATAAAAAATAATTGAGGGCTTTCTATTTCTCATAAGATATATGCATACAATGTCTAAAATCTATTATCAAATTATTGTTTTTAAAATAAAATTGATTGAATCCAATATAATTCTTGATATCCAGAACTCTAATATATTCTTCTTATCTATGTCAAAATAAAAAATAAACACAATCAAAGTAAGACTAAAATGGAAAATAGATCATAAACAATAATAGAAAGTGATTTATGAAATGATGGGAAAACCATATAAAATACAGTACTATTAACATCATGTTCTTTCAATAAGAAAAATCTGATATATCTATGTGCACAAATAGATTATTTTCTTGTTTACCAAACACTTAATCTTTAAGACATGCAACACTTGTTTAGATAGTTTGTGAAAATTTATAATATCAATAATATTTTGAACTCAATGAAGTGTTTTCTACTCAAGTAGATAACATCATGTTACCTAACTTTTCAATCGTAAGATATTAGATTTACGATAGATAATAATTTTTTTTTTCTATTTTTTTTATTCACCATAGATTTAATATTTTATGATTAGAAATTTAGGTAACATGATATTACCTATTTAAAGAAGAAATATCTTTTTTTTCTTAATATTTTTTTTTCGAAATGTGCTTGTAAAAATTCAATAGCGTGTTTGGTTGCACTTTCAAATACTTTATAATTTATTTTATTTTGATTGTTAAAAGAGTTGAACACTTGAGTTGAAGTTAAAAAAAATTCTTAGCTCATATCTCTTAATTTTTTTTAATCCAAAATTATGAATATTTTTCGCTACATAAAAAAACGTCCAAACGTAAATCAGTGAATTTTTTTGACGTAATTATCTAATACATTAAAAATACTTTTATTCAAAGAGGCCCTTAATATTGCATAATTCCATTTAATGGAGCGCTGACGAAGGTCTGTAAATATTTGTTCTCTCACCTTTATCTCTCCAGTCTGTCTTTTTATGATGGTACTCTAATATACACTTGTGTGATTATCAGACATACTATTGCCTTGGCATACAAAAAGAAATGAAATATTTTTAACTTAATAAGGGAAAAAGATGACATTGTTTTCTAATAAATTAATCAACAAAAGAAATACGTAGCTAAAGAGAAACGGTAGTCACTTGGTTTTACCCAATGGCCAATCCCAGATTTTCATCTCTCAATCGTCCAATCCGAATGGCATAAATAAATAATTAAGAAGAAAGTTTATCAGTTGTGTTTTCTGTTTGTTTTCTCTCTTTTTCTTCATGCAATTAATATACTTTTCTTCTTAATTATAAGAAAGATAATGTACGGCTTAATCATATGGTGATTTCCATTTGGCACATTTCCATTTCAAACTCGGGAAATTTCTCTCCAGTCAAACACCTGAACTATAAATTTTAGGCAACTCAACAGGTTTCAAATCTTAATAATTTGTGGAATTTAATTACAGTCTGAGAAAATTAGTTCGCAGAAGAGAACCACATTACTGCTCTTGATCGCAATATTATTGGTTGAGTCGATAAATATTAGCGAGGTCCAATTAGGTCTCTCTCTCTCTCTCTCTCTCAAAAAAAAAAAAAAAGCAAAAACAAACAAATCCATTGATCCTAGCTAGCTAGTAGCGAGGTTCAATTAGGTCCCATCCATATTTTCTCTCTCTTCTCAATCGGGTGTGTGACAAAGGCAAAAACAAAAAATACATTCATAATGTTCTTTAATAATAAAGAAAAGATATTTGCATTAAACTTAGTTGGAGCATTGTTTGTTACAAGAAAAAAAATCAAATTTGAAAAAGAATTAGTAAACAAGAAGATGAGAAAAAAAAAGAAATTTAGTTGTTGTAAATTTATTAATTGATACATTACGAATAAGAGGATTGAAAATAAAACTTTTTAAAAATGAAGATAAAAATATATATAATATTACTAATTTTGACTATTAGTATTAATAAGTAAATCATTTTATTTCAACTTAATTCCATGTAATTTCGGAGTTTTAACACTTTTCCATTATTAAAAATAAATAGTACTATAAATTAGAGAATAGGAGCATTAAAATATTGGAGGCCTCAAACTTTTGTTTGAGTGGTCTTACATCGAGCCGGCCCTCTTTGGACCTTCCCAAACATACATAAACCCATGTTAATGGGCGCTATGCCCTATCATTCATCTTTCTTTTATTAATATTAAAAAAATTAACACTTCAACTTCTTTTATTTATATTTAAAATTATTAACACTTTACTAATTCAAATTAGGAGAAGAGCGTATGATGCGCCCGACGATTTATTTGCCGCAACCAATAAGTCTTTATCGATCGATCTCGTGACAAATGCATGGATCAATTGTCTTTTTATCTCTACCTTCCTGCTACATGAACATATGCATGGTTGAGTGTCCGTATATAATTGCCCGACATTTCTCTTCCTGCTACATGAACATATGCATGGATGAGTGTTTGTATATAATTGCCCAAACATTTCTCTCTCTTTCTTTCACAACCGTTTGAATATAATGTCTCGAAGAATTAAATATTTTTTTAATAAAAATATTATAACATCTCAGAGGCATACTATGATAAAACAGTCGAGATGCTACGATATTTATACTATGTTCTTACAATAAATTTGACTATTTGATTAGTCAAGAGAAATGCATAATAATATAAAAGTTTTTAACATAAAAGAATAAAAGTGTTATAACTGTAGCGCATTCAGACATACTATACTGTTAATATACAACTCAATGAAAACTTAAAACAAAGAGACCGCCTAAATCAAGAATCATAATCATATGCAAGCTTCATCCATTATGAGCACTGGATGTTGCACACGTCAGCAATCATCATACATATGCAGATTAATCACTTGCATGAATTAATATAGGAGAAATAATTCTCCTATGACCTATAAAGCTCAATATATAAGATAATAAATAAATATAAAGATCATGATAACATTAATTATGAATTAGGTTTGTAAGATACGAAATCACAGTCAATAAAAATCAGATATTACACAATGTTGTGTGCATGTAAAGGTCAATACTCTAACTATAATACTTTTCGTTCAATGTTCTAGATCTTAATGTGTTGCTTTCCTTTTTATGCAATGCTCTAGTTTTTCATATAATACTATGATTTTCCATAATATTTTGGATCAATATAATGCCCTGGACCAATGCAATGTTCTTATTTTCTACTAATCCCATTAGTGAATTTGCAATGACATTGAAATAGTGCTCACGAGCTCTTTAGGAGGTTCGCCAATACAACAGATGCTATAGTGCACAAATCACAAAAGATGCCCACAAGCGGGAGGATGTTTGCGAATCATCATTGCTATATAGAGGAGCAAAGCCATACAATATGAACTAGATAGCTTTGCTACAGTTATGCTACCAGTCCCTAAAAATGTGATGATATATCTTTGGCTCTCAAATTATGCAATACATGACGATCTCATCAATCATTTACTTAGCTTGTTAAACCCTTTTCTTTACCTAATAATAGTCCTTATTACGACATAAGATCTTTGGGGTCAATTCTTCATCCAATGTTTACAATCAGCTAAAAAACACTGCTACGATAGTCCCACATATATGGTCCGTCTTGAATTTGGACACTAGTCGTGTTCGATAGTATCAGTCATCATGAAATACATTTTTTATGTCCAACCATTAACGTGGGTCGTGTTAGGTTTTAACTTGGGTCGTGTTCAATCCATACATTATAGACTATGAACATAATTTAGAGGAATGTGGAGCAAGTTCACAGGTGACGCGGGTGATGTGGCTATCAATTCATTCTTATAAATATTATTTCTCCTAGACACAAACTCATCCACAAGTGTACTCATGGGGTTAACGCTTTGACGCGAACCTTATCTTGACTTAATCCATTTTAAGTGTAACGCCCCCAAACATACACACCGTCACGTGACAAAGGTGTGGACCTGAAGACGCTACTTTGATTTATGCTTTGACCTTTGGACTTGTCAATAAAAAATTGTGAAGTAGATGAAACAAGATTGAGATGACTAAAAGGTCCAATAGATAAAAATGAGGAAGATAAACAAACTGAGAGTCTACATGTCTCTCAACAATAGGGAGTTTAATATCTTGACAGACTATCATACAACTCAATTATTTAAAGATAAATAGACCTAATGATAAAAGAGACTCAAAAGACATCCATGTGCAAATAGGATCTACCACAAGCATCAGCCATCGCACACCACTAGCATTAGAAATCTACCACAACTTAGTTACTTGTGGGATTCAACACAGGAGAAACGATATCCCATGAGCATGAAACACTTAGTATGTAAGACAACAAGTACATAAGATAAGTAATAACCATTGGCATGAATAAGGATATTGATATGGCATTGAATAAGGCTTTCCCTACTATAATCAATGGGCAACACAATAGACATCATAATAAGCAACATAAGTTTATGCTTATCATCGTTGTAAATAGGTACATGCTTTCCTGGAACAACCTCAGGAGTTCAACTATTCAACTTACATTGGAACAACATCAGGAGTTCATTGATACAACTTACCCTGGAACAACATTAGGGATTAAATAAAATACTATCTATCCTGGAACAACATAAGGGATATTCACATTATCCTGGAATAGCATCAGGATTATATCTCTGTCCTGGAACAGCATCAGGACATCAACAATATACATGATCAATGTAATAGTGTAAGTATTTTAATATGAGATCTCTTTGGCAATCTTAGATCTTATCCCATTAATGTATTCAAATGACTTTGGAATAATTTAATTAATTGCTCATGAGTCTTCAGGTATACTGATTGTCGGTGGTGGTGCACTAACCACAACCAATGCCCTAAAAAGAGGAGGATGCACGTGTATCCTCTTCATTGAACAACAAGAGCTAGTTGAACAACAGGAACCATGTAGTAACCATGCTACCCGCCCTATCTCATTAACACTATGGCTCCAAACAATAGTGGGCGTCATATTTGTGTTATTAATCTTGCACCCTTATCTCAACCAGGTCCTTAGATTTTATATTATCTAATCTCTTGAAGTTAACCTATCTAGAGTCAAAAGCAAGGGTTCTGATTTTTGTCTACTAGGTTGAGGACGTGGTCGTGTGGCTTGAACACGGTCCATGTCCTATGGAGTCAACATGGACTGCGTCAGGGTGATGCGGGCCATGTAATGTCTAGGGTTTCTGCCGCCGTCGGGTTCGTGTTCGCCTCAGCCGTGCTTTGTGCCGATGTCGCGTTCAATGCCGCATCCATGTTCGCCTCATCATTCCTCGCTTTGATGTCGTGCCCTGCGCCATGCTCCGCGTCGCGCCTGCTACTTGGCGCTCACCACCGTCCGTCTACGTCATGTCGTCCATCACGCACAACACCCGTGTAGCCTGCCGTGTTCCATGCCGCCATTCGCATTTCGCCTAGCCTTAGAGTTTGTTCGGCCACCGCGCCGCGTCGTGCTCTGTGCCCCGTGTCCATCCGCCTTGCGGCCGCCAAACACCTGTCGCGTGCCTGCCGTCTGACGTGCCCTGCCAGGCGCACTCAACCCCATGGTGCGCGTACATCACCTCGGATGCGCACCGCGCCGCCAGGCGCGCTCATTCGCGCGTTCAACGCCGCCAGACGCGCTTAGTGCCTGGCGAGTGCTCGGCTGCACACCGCGCCAACCGGCACGCGTTCGCCATCCCAAATCCAGCCGCGCGTCTAACCGACACAGCCCGTTTCATGCGAGATCAACTCCCCCATCCAGATCATACAATACAGATCTCTAAAGAAGAACGAGGGGAAAAATCTGCGAAAACATGCAAGGATTCATCACATCATCTTTTGTACAAGGAATCCGCCTCGGAATATACCTTTGGGTTCATCGGGGTTTGTCCTAAGCTTTCGGGGACATGCTCTCCGGCGTCTCTCTTGTTGAGATAGAGGATCTTCTTCTCCTAGGCCCAATAAAATACATGGGATGAGAGAAGGGTCGAAGAAGAAGCATGAGCATGGGGGAGAGGGGAAGAAACCATCTTACCTAGGGTCGGCCACAAAAATTCTGAATAAAAATCTGTGGCTCAACCCCTAGGGTTTATTTATAGTGCTCTCTACCCCTTATTGGATCCGGGTTGTGGGTTACCGAATTCGGGTATTACGTTAACTATCTAAGGCACAACTTCCCTACTCTCAAGATGATGCAATCATGCACTAGCATCCGATTATTCATTAAAAATAAAACAAAAAATGATTTATAATTTACAGGATGCAGACCGTGTCCTGCATAGACTTAGACCTTGTTTCACGATTAGTAAGGGTTTATGTTTTGCCCTATGGATGCTGGTCATGTCCGATGCGAATGCGGTCCGTGTCTAATGGTTAATGCGATTTCTAAAGATTGAGCCTATGGACGTGGGTCGTATCCGAGGGGGACTCGATCTTGACCGCTCAAGCCGTAACATCTTTACTTTCGGTGATTTCATTTAAATTGTTTGTACAAATTATGCATGTGATCATATTCGAACTAAAGCAAGGTTTCAAGATCTACAAAATTCCAAAAGTTGTACACTATCTTGAGAACTATTCTAATCTAAAAATCAAAAACTATCATTCATCAATCTATCAAGAGTTTATATCTAAAGGGGATCCACATCAGAACATACTCTTTTTGATGGATCGTTTGATCTTCTCGTTCCAGTAATCCTTCACCTTTGTTCCCTCATAGTCCATCCTTCGATCGATCTTCATTTTCACCTAATGAGGTTTTTCTATAAGAATCTAACTATATATATATATATATACACACATATATATATATAATATATATATATATAGATTCCTTACCTCTTCATCAAACGAGAGAAGAAGAGGAGAGGAAAGAAATTCTTTGATGGCTAGGACGAGAGGAGAATAATGGCCCATGAAGATTTCTCTCATGCTCTAGGTGTTTATTTATAGGGAATTATAAGGCTTTAACAATTTAAAATGAATAAAACTCTATTTATTTAAGTAATTCGAAGTTGAGTAATCTCGTGGCCTCAACACGATTCATGTTTGAATTGAACACGACCTGTGTCAGGCATTTTGACGTGGCTCAAGTGTTACATTATAATCCAATAGTTTATTTTGTAAAGTGTAAAGGAGGGGAAAATACACTTGAAACATGTTTTCTATTTTCACCCTATTTAATTAAATACATAAACACATATATTAGGATATATTCATTCAAATAAAATTCATTTAAGCTCATTCCCATTCAAATTATGTTAAAAATAATGCTAATTCTTTCACCTCCATTTTTCTTCATTTCCTTTTCCCTACATTTGGTTCAGGATGAAAGGAATATAAAGGATGCAAAAAAAGGGACCGGGGTTAATATTTTAATCTTGTTTGATTGCATTTTTAATGGACGAAATATCCCCCCCATTCATCTTTATTCTCTTTTAATAATCCAATTTTTGTTGACTGAAAATGAGATGTAAAGGAGGGAAAATATATATATTTAAAACATATTTCATAATTTAACCATATTTAATTAGATATAAAGTATATTTTCGTCCAAATAAAAATATCACTTAAATTTCATTCCCATTAGTTCCTCTTAGTTATGTCATTATTTATTCACCTCTATTCTCCTTCGTTTATTTTTCCTAGTTTCTCTTTCCCTCCATTAGCTTCATTCCCCTTCAATGATTTTTTAACTGAAAATTACTCCGTACCAATAAAAACCAACATAAACATCTAAACTATATCACCCTAAATGAAGGGAACTAACTTTCTTAGAAGAAGAAGCATCTTAACAATGATTCTCGAGCAAGCAAAAAACGTGTAGAACACCTAGGAAGTTGTCTTGAAATCTTCAATTGTGTTCCCTTTGTTGACTTGATCTTCGCACCTAGCATTTGATTTCTGGTTAGGACATATCTTTTAAGGGGTTGTATTCTTGGGGAATAAATGAGAGAATATTTCTTTATTCCAGAAATATAACCAAACACCCGTTGAAAGATGATTATGTTTCGTTTTTTTAAAAGATCACTTAGAAAATCATGAAATCACCTATTTTTAACCATATATTCCACATATCTTAGTCTTCTCAAAAGAAAAAAATATCATATATTCCACTTCTTTCTTTTTTAATCATATTCCATATTTTTTTTCTTAAGGACATGCTATTATATTTTTTAGGGTTATTTTCATTTCTCCCTTGAACTATCACGAAATTTCAGACCTACCATTAAACTATAAAACTAGGCAGAAGTAGATCTAAACTTTCAAGATTGACCAGTTTCATCCAATAGTCTGATATTGAATTTATTTAAATTATTTTAATTTATTAAATTACTATTTTACTCCTTTAACTAAATTGGCTCTCTCCTCTCTCTTCTTTTTGTATCTCTCTTTCACTCTTCCCTCCATCCCTCCTCCTCTCTCTTCTCTCCCTCCATTGTCTCTCTCATCTCCCTCCGGTGAGCTTGCCCGCGCGCGTGTCACAGGTCATTCCTTGGTCCTCTTAATCATCAGGACCTTGCAACATCGCCGCACATCCAAGGAATGCATCAACACCAAAGCCCCGCACCATGCTCTGTCGCGATGCCCCATTTTCATGGGCCATGCCCACTTTTGTCAAGAGACATGAAATGAATGCCCCCAAGTTATCATTTTTTCTTTCTTAGGATTTCCATGTATTTTAGTCCCGTCTCCAGGGATATCATCAATGTTTCATAGGATGCCAACTAGTGGCCGAGGAATAAATATGCATAGGTAGTTTGCACCCCCTGGTTGGTCCTCCATACTACTCTTCGTCACTCTACGCCTTGGGCCTACAATATATTTAGAAAAGCATGCTACCCCTACACCCTGATGTACCTTTTGCCTTGAATAATGAAAATTAGTCATTTCCCAAAGAATCATTAACGTTTTTGGTGTGTATGCCTCGATAACGGGACTCATGCCCTGCATTGTGACCAAATGCTCCAAAACGCCCTCCATGTAGACGAGGTCTCCGCCTTGGAGCAAGCCAAGCATTTGCCTTCGGTGCCACATTGGATTGTCGCCTCTCAAGTGCCCATCTTGACGCTCCACGCAAGATGTCCTGCACAACACCGCCCCGTCGGTGCCTAATGGCTCATTGGATCATCACCGCTCAAGTGCCCGTCTTGGAGCCCCATGCAAGACATCCGCACGATATTGGCCTGTCGGTGCCCCGTGACCCATCGGAACGTTGCGTCACTGCTAAACGCCCGCTCAAGCGTCATTGCACAAGCTCTGTGTCCCATTGGAGAAGCGCCTGCTCGAGTGCCTGCCAAACGCCACTCAAGCATTGCCGCACAAGCTCCGTGTCCTGTCGGAGAAGAGCCTGCTCAAGTGCTACCAAGCGCCCATCTTGATGCTCCATGCAAGACCGTCCGCACGATACCGCTCCACAGTCTCATCGTGCCCTAAGACTTCCGCTGCCCACATACTCAAATCCACTCATCCAGGCTTGTCTAGATGCCATGCTCGCCTAGACGTTGCACATGATCGTGTATGCACAAATGCCCCGTGATAAGTGGTAGCAGAGCGACTTTGCTGGGATTGCTTTGTGTTGCAACAATGGATTCCTGTTCAGATGTGTTGAATGACCAAGAGAAGAAAGACAAAGCTCATGTGTCGCCCGCCCTAGAGTGTGGCCGCGCGATATCCAAGGAAGCCCTATCCAAGCAAATCCTCTGAGCAAGATTCGTCAATGGCTCAAGCCATGGGCCTGCATGAAGTTGGATCACCAGTGATGCACCAATCTTCGCTCACTATTGGCTGCCGCCAAAGCTCTCATGGAGTATCCAAATTCATGGCAAACTCCACCAAAACCCCCACAGCAAAGGTCATGATGGTGGAGAGGACTTTCAATCGTCGAATGGGCGGAAGCCGCATCCCCATCACGATGAACAAAGCAAGGCGCCGCCTGTAAAGAAGCCATTCAATCAGCACAAGCCCAAGCCAAAACCTCCAAGTCCTTGCTACATCAGTGATAGAGCGCATTGGACGCGGGACTATCCAAAGCGTCCCATTATCAATGCCATGGTCGCTATTGCAAATCAAGAAGAGGAGGAGGAGCATTCCATGTCGCCCAAGTGCTTAGGAGCCATGCATGTCCTAAATGCCATGTTGACTTTGTTGACGGCCAACCAAGGAAGTCTTCTCTTTGCCAAGCTGACGATGAAAGGGAAGGAACTCGATGACCTCATCGACACTAGTGCTTTCGACCTCGTCATCTTTGAGAGTGCCACCAGGAGGATCAATCTTTTTCTCTCGAGAGACTGAGTGAAGTTCAAGGTTGTGAGCGCACACACTCTGCCAACATGAGGCGTCGCCAAAGACATCCTGGTGTGTCCTGGCCAATGCTCAGGAGCCCCAACTTGACTTTCATCCCGATGGTGATAAACGCGATAAATGCATACTTATGGTTAGCACAATTCACTAATTTCATAGCTATATCATGTGATTTATGTTACATTTGACATCAATTTCATAAAACAATGATGAGCTACTCAAAGTTGGATGAAATTGCAGGAATGGAGAAGAGAAGACAAAGGAAGAAAGGGAGGAATTGGATGGGTCGTAGTCAGCCTCTGTATACAACCCACATTGCGCTATGGTCAGGCCGTAGCGGAATCCATGACCGTAGCGCGACATTCCTCAAGTCATAGAACACATGTTAACGGCCGTAGTGCATTCCTAACAGCTGTAGCGCATTCCTAAGACCGTAGCACACCTTTCTTTGGATCGTAGCAGCATCGACGACTCATTATTGGTTGGTGGCATCGGCTACAGTGATATAAAAAGTTAATTAAGGTTTTAGACTCTCTCTCTTCCTCTCTCTTTTGGATGGAGCCGAAATTTGGGTATTTGTAATGACATTTAGGGATTCTAGCACTTACAAGAGATACATTTAATGTTGTATGTTTGTGACTTTGATTTATGTTGAATCTTAGTATGAACTCTTGATTTTGAATGTGATGATGAATTTCTTCTCTCCTATTTATTTCTCTTTTTCTCCCCAAATAATGATGCACTAATCTCTCTTGTTTTAGGGTTACATAAAATTTAGGGTTTAATGACTTTAGAATAGTGATTATACTTGTACGCGACTCTTTTATTTAGTAACCATCTTGTTAAATTCTTATGAGATTAGCTACCTCATTTGAATTATCCTAAGTTGTTAAGCGATAAAAATCATCTTAATTAACTAATAAACTTTGCTAAATATGATATATGAGTGCTATCTAGAAATAGAAGTGCCTTGTAATGCTTCTTAATGCTCATGAATATGAATGCAACTAGTGTTAGCGTGAATGCATGAAAGTGCTATTTCATAACCCTAGTTAGAATTGTGTTACCTTGAGAGAGGAATACATGATCATTGGAGTGAAGCAAGAGTCTAATGCATGTCATATCACTATCTCCTTTGCATGATCACCCTAAACGGATTCGAAACCCTAAAACATTTCTCTCCTATATTTACTCTCATTCTAGTGCTTCATCATTTACTTCTTTCACATTCATCTTCCTTAGTGTAATTGATAACTTAGTGTTTTCTATCCTAA
>LTAE01011062.1:0-15824 GCA_001647135.1 Pontederia paniculata
AAGAATTTTTAATACACCAATTCACCCCCCTCTTGGTGCCATCCAGATCCTACAGAATGCAGGAATGTGAAAGCAAAAAGAGATTCTTCCCTTAGCATATCCTCACATTTTCTTCCAGAAATACTCGATGAGGATGTTACGGGTGATGTCAGACATAATACTCTTGATTCTTCCAAGTGGAAGGCCAGAGGAATAGTTATTTTGAATGAGAGGGACTGTTCTCCATGGCATTGTCTGTCCCTTTCTTCCAAGAATACTCAGGTATGTGCCTGGAGTGCTAAAAAGCATACTCTTTATTCTTCCAAGTGGAAGGTCAGATGAGTAGTTATTTAAATATAAAAACATTCCTACAAACGTTGGGGGGGTGAAAAGGGGGCTTAAATTTTTGCTCTCTTTTCACGGGGGTCGGCTACTAGCTAAAATGTAGGATTCTCAAACCTAAAAAACATAGTTGTGATAAGCAGATAGTCTGGTGCATAAAATTTGAATCCCAAATATAGTTAGTCAAGTCAAGCATTCATCAAGTCACAGTGCACCATTAAATTAAAGCCTATAACTATGAATGGCTTGGACCTAATACTACCTTAATTCAGAAGTTGATAAATAAACAAGGCAAGCCAGAGTGTAATTACGAGTGCACTGTAGGGGTGTGACAACAACAACAATAGTAAAACATCATGAGAGACAAAGGATAGGGGTTCAAAATCATGGTATGTGTGATCATACCATGACCTCTCTGGACTTAACGCCAACAATGTCCTCAGTGTTGAAGCTTATCCGGGAGAGTAGTCGCTCATGTTGAGGAAGGTTCAGCTTCGGAGCTCTCGTCGTCCTACTCCGATTCCACGTTCATTCTTCCAGCTTGCTTCACAGATCTTTCTTGAGTTGGTAGTGCTCCTCCTTGAGATCCCTGTTCTAGATAACAATAGTTTCAAGAAGAGCAAAATGCTTACGTAGTTCAGCAAGTAACTTGGTCAGCATTGAGATAAGCGTTCCTCCATCGGTGGCGTCAGCTAGGGATATCTTCTTGGTAACTATTGCGGAGCTGTGAGGGGCGCTCGGCTCGGGTGTGAGTAGGGTCCAGTTTTTGCCTTTGCTGATATCAGTGAGTGATGGATTTGGCAGCATAACAGATGTATCATTTCCTTTATACACTAGAATATACGCCTCATTTTGAATTGCAATTTTTTTTCATGTTGATCATCACAGACATATCAATATTAGTGGCTCCTCTAATTGCACGCAGCCCTGATAGGTCAGCTTTGCATTTCTCGACGATGGGAGTGATCAATCTACATATGATGATAGGTCCCTTTTCAGTTGTGGCTAGTCGAGAAATGTACTCCAAGAACATGTATATAACATTGATTTTTTTCCCTTTTAGAAATCCACAAATCATACATCTCAGCTTCTCGGACATTGGCCTCAATATTGTGTCGTCCGAAAAGGTTGTTGGCCATCACTTTTTGGAAATATCTGATTACAGGGTTTTGGAAAGATGACGACTTCGGCTGTCGAAGTACAAATCTATTTTCGCTAGTGGCCCATTTCCAGACTTCAGGACCTTTGTAGCTTGTATTCTTCTTCTTCATGGTTTGGGTTGGAAATTCATAGACTTCGCAGAACTCATTAAAGGCCCAATAAAATTCTTGGTTGAGGAGACGGAAGTTGAGGCTAAGGTCTTCTTCATTGTCCACAATGTCTAGAGAACTTAGAAATTCAAAGATAATGCATTCATAAGTGGACCAAGAGTTGAGAAAGAATATGTCAATACCCATTTTCTTCAGCTGCCTGGACATGTCGTTGAGCAAGCCCAATGTCTTTAGTGCTTCAGTATCCAGGTATCGGGTTGCGAGGATCTCCCGGGTGCTGAGCTTCTCGTATAGGAAGCGCTGCTACTCATCGCGGATCTCAATCTGGGTTGGGGGTTGTAGTAGATCGTTGCTACTGGACATAGTTGCGACTGTAGGTGCTGGTTGGGTGTCTCCAGGAGTTGAGAGATCGGGTTGGTCTTCGGGCTCAACCTCCTCATCAGTTTCTTCTTCTGCATCTAATGATTGCTCGGGTGCGACAATAGGGTTGTCCTGTGGAGGAGGGGATGTGACATCCTAGCTTCTGAAGGCAATGCATCATAGTGGTTTGTCTGTGTTGTTAGGCTGTGATTGTGCCGGTTCTTTAGATTCGGGTGCTTCTTCAGGTGGTTGTTGGATTTCTTCTGCGGTGGTTTCCTCTTCGACAACGGTAGTCTCTTTTGTCACAGTCTGACTACGCTTGCGAGGTTTGCTAACCAATGGTTGTAGATATGCATCTTCTTCCTCCTCTTCTTCAGGTGGATGTGGGTGCTTCTTCGTCTTCAATTTTTCAGGCGCAGTTTTCTTCTTAGGTGTCAGAGGAATGGCAGAGGCTGTCTTCTTAAGATTCGATTCTGCCGCAGAGATGTTCGTGAAAACGGTAGTGGGTTGTAAGGTAGGCTCTTCAGTAGGCTTCTTCTTCCGCACTCGTGTCTCCAAGGGCTGGTGGTCGACCTCATCCTCTGGTTCTTCAATCGGCTCGGAGATGGTTGCAGGTGCTTTGTTAGACATCTTTTTGGTCTTCCTTGCTGGCTGCTTCTCAGGATCTTTCCCCGCCTTCATGGATGGCGCGGGGACAGCTGCGGTGTGAGGTTGTGCTATGGGTTGTGGAGGTGCACCTTCCGATGCTTCAAGAATGCGAGGGAGGATCTTCCTCTTCTCCGGACTTAGAGCTTTTACTGCGGTTGCGGAGATCCTTGCAGCTTTCTTGGCTACTAACTTCCACTTCCTTGGTTCAACTAACGCTAGTTGGGGTGTTGGAGCTGAAGCGTCAGAAGTTACAAGTGCAAGCGTCGGCGGCTTCACGGCAGTCTTTGCTCTTGTCATCTTTCCTGGTGAAGTAGAGGGAGGTATACTCTAAAGTGGTTGTACCTCCAGAACTAGGTGTGGTGTCGATGCAGCTAGCAGTCGGACTGGTGCACAGGATTTTGTGGATGAAGGTCCAGTAGCTGTCGAGTTGTTGGCCGAAACTTCTGCGTCAACAATGAGCAGGTCGATCATCGTTGTACTTCCCTTTAGGTTTAGATCTCCATGTGTTTCCCATAGTCTGCCCTTTGTAGCGACCATAAGCAACATGGAGGAAAATGGTGATTGGTTTGGAGAGTAAGGCAGTGAAGACGGAGAGCCGGTGAAAAGGAGATAGTAATAGGAGAGAGAAATAAAGGTATCGGTTGAGCTCCTATAAGTGACAAAATGGTAATTTCTGCGGAATGTCGGTGAGTGGGAAAATCAGAAAACTCCTGCCCAGAACAGGAGCAATTCCAATTATTCACAGCCCTTAAAATTGTTGATCACAACTACATCCAATTTGGCATCCTGCGAACACAAACAAAGAATAAAGAATTTATTAGATGTTAGCATGGGTTGCCTCCTTGTAAGCGTCATTATTTAATGTCCTTGACTAGACATTCCCTTGCATTCATGATGACGTGACTGGTTCAAAGGTGATGGATTCATTTTCATGTGGTTTTATTCCTAGTTGGTATGTCTTCAGCTGATGACCATTCACTTTGAAACCACACCCATGCTTTGAGATTAGCTCTACTGCACCGTGATCGAATATCCAGTTAACCATATAGGGGCTGATCCATCGAGACTTGAGCTTCCTAGTAAAAATTTTTAGTCTTGAGTTGAAGAGGAGGACTTGTCCCTCAACTTGAATGCACTTGTTCAGAATGCGTTGGTCGTGTCAAGCCTTAGTCCTTTCCTTATAAATCTTAATATTTTCATAAGCCTGGAGTCGTAATTCTTCTAACTCTGCAAGTTGTTATCTCCAACCATCTTCATATCCAAGTTCAATTGTGTCACAACCAAGTATTTTTTGTATTCCATCTCGACAGGAAGATGACATGACTTCCCATAAACTAACTGGTAGGGTGTGACTCCAATCCTATGTCGAAGGCTATTCAGCAAGCCCATAAGGCATCATCCAGCTTCGACGGTCAATCCTTCCTTGACTTCGAAATGATTGTCTCTAGTATGGTCTTAATATGCCGGTTTGACGCTTCTACTTGGCCGCTCGTCTCCGGATGGTAGGCGGTTGCAACCTTGTGATAGATTCCATATTTGCGGAGCATATTCTCAAACTATTTTTCAGCGAAGTGTTTTCCTCCATCACTGATGATTGTCTTTGGGATTCCAAATTGTGGGAATACAACCTTCCCAAAAAATCTTCGAACATAAGCAACATCACAGTGTATAGTCGAAATGGCTTCAATCCATTTCGATACATAGTCAACGACCACAAGTATATACTTGGATCTGCCAAATGTCGAGAATGGTCCCATATAATCTATTCTCCAAACATCGAAAAGTTCGACTTCGAGGATGTTAGTCTGTGGAATCTTATTCCTTCTTGAAATATTTCTAGTACATTGACAGTGGTCGCAATGTCGCACATAGGCATTCACATCCTTATAAATAGTTGGCCAGTGGTAACCAGCTTGTAAAATATTTTTGTGGTCGTCCTCTGGACTCCGTCATGACCTCCATATGCAGAGCTGTGACACTCCTCTATGATCTTGTAAGTTTCTGACTCTAGTCTCTCCTGAACTGGCCGTCAGAGCATCTCTCGAAAAGCATAGGATCATCCCAATAGTAGCGTTTGAGTTCATTGAACAGCTTTTTCTTCCCTTGATAAGTTATTTCTGGCGAAATGTAGCCTTTTCCGAATGCTTGCTGATGTGCTAGGAAGTTAGCAATGTTAGCGTACCACGACGATCTTGTGTTGAAGACTGCAAGAAGTGAATCATCTGGAAAGTTCTCATTAATTGGCATGGAATAATCTTCAAGAGGTTTGATCACCTTGACAGATGATACGCAACAAGGTTCTCGGATCCTTTTTTATCTTTAACTTCTAGGTTGAACTCTTGCATAAGCAAAACCCATCTTATCAGTCGGGGTTTGGCGTCTTTCTTCTGCATCAAATGTTTCACAACCTTGTGATCTGTATAAACAACTACTTTTGAGCCCACCAGGTACTGTCTGAACTTGTCGATTGCGTAAACAAGCGCTAGCATCTCTTTTTCAATTATGGTGTAATTCTGCTGCATAGGATCCAAGATTCGACTGGCATAGTAGATGACAGTGATGCATTTGTCCTTTTTTGTCTCGGGACAGCTCCTATGGCATGGTTACTTGCATCACACATGATTTCAAAAGGAAGACTCCAGTTAGGCGATTGGAGAATAGGAGCTGGGGTAAGAGCTTTCTTGATCTTGTTAAATGCTTCCAAACACTGATACCCAACATCCTTATGCAACAAGTCTGTTAATGGCTTAGCTATTTTTGAAAAATCTCTTATGAATCTTCGATAAAACCCGTATGACCTAGGAAACTTATTATTCATTTCATGTTGATTGGCAGTGGCAGCTTCTCAATCACTTCAATTTTGGCTTTGTCTACATCAATGCCTTTCTCAGAAATTATATGTCCTAGCACAATTCCTTGAGTTACCATAAAGTGCCATTTCTCCCAATTCAGCACCAGGTTCACTTCTTCACACCTTTGAAGAACCTTCTTCAGATTATGTAAACATGATGACCCATATTCTAAAAAGTCATCCATGGAAACTTTCATTATATCTTCAATGAATTCAGAGAAGATGGACATCATGCACATTTAAAAAGTAGCAGGTGTATTGCGCAAACCAAATGGCATTCTTCTATATGCATAGGTTCCATACGAGCATGTGAAGGTTGTCTTCTCTTGATCAGAAGGGTGAATTGGAATTTGCAAGAAACCTGAATATCCATCTAGGTAACAGAAATATTTATGTTTGGCAGACGTTCAAGTATCTGATCAGTGAATGCTAATGGGAAGTGATCCTTCGTTGTCGCCTTATTCAATTTTTGATAATCGACGCACATTCTCCATCCGAAGGTCACTCGGCTAGGAATGAGTTATGCTTTTTTGTTTTTGATGACGGTTGTACCTCCCTTTTTAGGAACTACCTGTATTGAGCGCACCAATTTGTTATTGGAGATAGGATAGATGAGTCATGCATTCAATAGTTTCATAACTTCCTTCTTGACAACTTCCTTTAGGTTCAAATTTAATCTTCTTTGTGCCTCAACTATAGGGTTGTGACCATCCTCCAGAGGGATTCTGTGCATACATAGTGACGAACTAATTCCCTTAATGTCATCGATTGAATATCCGATGGCTTTATGATGTGCTCTGATCACTTCTAACAACTTCCCAAGTTGAGCTTCAGATAAGGCTGAACTAATGATCACATGATAGTAGAGTCTGGTCCAAGAAATTCATATTTTGATGTGGGTGGAAGCGGTTTCAGTTCGAGTTTCGATGATAACTTGGTTTCATTAGGGTCTTTTAATATATTATCTGACTGACTCAACAGGGTTGTGATAGCGATTCCAATGGGTGTAACTGATTTTTCTCTTCATAGCATGTTCCTGAATTTCTTGGATTTGAAAGCACTTGTTGCTCAGATTCTTCTTCTGATCATTTAGTGATTTCATTATCTTCTAGGTCTCGTTCATATTCTTCTACTAAGGCTGGTGCAGATACTTCCTGCACAACCTCTTCAATAATATCACAATCGTCATGGAAAAGATGTCCGGATGGATTTTTTATTGTCTTAGTTAAGTTGAATTCTATCTTGTCCTCCCCCATCTGAAAAGTTAATGTGCTATCCCTTACATCAATGACAGCTCCAGCAATAGCAAGGAAAGGTCTTCCAAGAATTATGGGGGTATTTGAGTCTTCGGGCATATTCAAAACTATAAAATCAATCGGGATAAAGAATTTTCCAACTCGAATGGGTATATCATCAAGAATTCCCCTGGGATGCTTCAATTTCTCCATCAATTGAAGTATCATATTTGTGGGCTTAGGTTCTCCAGCGTTGTGTTGATGACACATAGAAGTAGGTATGACACTCACACTAGCTCCTAGATCACAAAGCGGCTTTCTTATTTGTAGGTGTCCAATCTCACAAGGAATAGAAAAAACTGACAGGATCCTTCAATTTAGGTGGTAGTTTGTTTAAGATCACTGCACTAGCATTCTCTGTCAGAGACAATGTCTCTTCAATATCTATCCTCCTCTTTTTGGACAGAATGTCTTTTAAGAATTTCGCATAGGAGGGCATCTGTTGGATTGCTTCCACGAAAGGTATACTAAATTGTAGTTTTTTCAGTTTTTCGACAAATCTGCCAAATTGTTGCCCTTCTTGTTCTTTGAGCATTCTTTGAGGGAAGGGTAAGACTTTTTGCATGGGTAGATGAATTGGTTGGTTGTTCCTTTTGTGCTAGGGTGTGATCCTGCTCTACAGGTTCAGTTTGTTTCCCCTTCTCAATAGGATCTTGAGTACTATGGTCTTCAGGTTTTTCTGCTTGATCTAAATCTGCAGCTGGTTGTCTTGGTGGTAAGTTCTTTCCACTTCTTAATGTAACAGCCTGAACTTGTTCCCTATTGTTCGGTTCTAGCTGTCCTAGCAAAGTGTGGGGTCGTGAAGCTGCAGTATTTTCTTGCAAGACTATCTGATTTTTTAACAATTTGTTGTGAGTGGCTAGTTGTTCAATCCTGGAATTCATCTCCTCTTGTTGCTTCATTAGTTGTTGTATCAATTCCTCCAACTTGGGCTTTGAGGGTTTAAGATTTGGGCTAGGCAATAAGAGTGGTTGTTGTTGGGCTGGTCATGGCAATATTCTAGGTTGCCAAGCGGGCTTGTGATGAGATGAGTTGTGATTTGGAGTATTCTGTTAGTGGTAATTTCTATAGGAAAAATATGGGTGGTTTTTGTTTTCAGGAGTATATTTCTCAGAAGAGGGTTTGGGGCGAAATTTCCATAGGCGTTGAGTTGGTCATGTTGGGGGTCTTGTTGAAACAGGTTACACAATTTAGTACGGTGTCTTGAGTTTCCACAAATATCACAACTCAGTTCAGAAGGCTGCACCATGTTGACTTGGGATGTGAGGTTCAATTTTTCGAAGGCTTTCTGTATGGCTTCTTCAACCTTTGATGATAAGTTTTCTCCTTCATCGATTGATCTCTTCTTTGTGGGTTTCCTCGATCTTTCATGTCTCAAATAATGGTGGTTCTTTGCCAACTTCTCAATGATATTGTATGCTTCGTCTATATTAGTTGTTAAGAAGACTCCTCCTGCTGCATTGTCCAATGCAATTGCGGTTGTGTAGTACAAATCCTAAGTGGAAATGGTCTAACAATTGTCATCTTTCATATCCATGATGTGAGCATGTTGCAACTAGATTCTGGAATCTTAGCTAAGCTTCATACAGATTTTTCATTTCTAATTGGCTGAAGTTATATATCTCATCTCTAATATGTGGGATCTTACATGGAGGGAACTCGGCGAGGAAGCTTTGCACTAACGTGTCCCAATTGGCTATTTCTTCAGGTTTTAAACTCTTCCACAACCATTTGGCTTTCCCCCTCAATGAGAAAGGAAAAAGCCTCATGTAGATAGCTTCAACATGTATGTTATTAAATTGGAGAGTTCCACATATCTCCTTAAAGTTGTCCAAATGTTGGGTTGGAACTTCAGTGGCTGCCCCTCCGAATTGGTCTTGCTGGATCACGGTCACAAAGGCAGGTTATAACTAGAAATTTGCATTGGTCATAGGTTGAACTCTTGGTGCTCTAGCTCTGTTAGTCACAATGAGTGTGTCTTTCAAGCATCTTGGACCTTGAGCTGCTAATTATCTTTCCATGGTGATTTAGTCTTCTTGAGTTTCAAGTGTGTCAGAACTGACTTGAATAACTGGTCTTTCAGCTTCTGCTATGTCAGGTTTGTACTTAAGTTGCAATGTGACTAGTGTGTGGGGACAAGACTCCAGATTAGCTGTTTCAAATGAATCAAAAATTGACAATTCAGCAAACCTCAGTTGCAAATAAAAAATCAGTATTTGTTGGTTTCTTCTTCTTTTGAATTCTTTCTCAGGCTCTGAATAGTAGTAGTCTTCTTTGATAGCTCGAGATTTTGGCATACACTACACCCAAAGTTAAGGAAGAACAAAAGAGGAAAAGACATGGGTGAAGTTGTTAGGAAAAATAATATTCACAAGTTAGAAATGGTTATTGATGATATAAACAATGGAAAAATGATAATATTCACAACTCAAATGAAAATTTTCTAATAATTGGCTATTGCGTCCTCGGCAATAGCGCCAAAAACTTGATGTGGTGTGTCTAGTGATCAATAAGAATCAGGTTCAGTTACAGGTTTGTCAGGAGAGTTTGACAGAGTAAATGCAGGATATTGATAACAATAGACAATCAATTCTAAAAATCCTAGAACAACACTATGAATGCAACAAGTATACAACTAATCATGTGTAGCACTTAAGGTATCAAATCCACAGGAAGGCAAAAGCAATTATCAGGAATTAACCAATCGAGACTAGTGAAGAATGAGAACAATTATATAAAAGAAACTAAAGTGCAGAGTAACTAATTTTTAGGGTTTTTTATTTAATGCATAAATGAACTAAGATAACGTGGAAAGAGCAAATCACGACTACACAAATACAAAATACAATAGAGATGTGAAAGAACTCTAGTGTTAGCAGGGTTCAGGGATGTCGGATTGGATTATTGTTTACATGCAAGGTTTTCTATACTAAATTAGGATTCGGCGAAGAGAGGAATCATGGATTCCTTTTCATGGAACATCAGTCACACTCTACCCGCACTCACACGGTGAAGATCACAAAAGTATCCCGGGACCTAGTCTAGGCGAGTCTAATGGTTTGCTACCACCATCAAGCTATGTGAGAATGAGATGTGATGGTCAGTCCTCCAAATGGTCTAACTAAAAGAATAGTAAGACTAGTTCTCGCGGTTGCAAGATTGTGATTCGCCCAATAATAGTGACCCAATGCACTTAATGAGAGACTGAACCGCGACCACTCACTTCACCGGACGCCTCCGATTGAGGACGTATCATCCGACGAGAGTGAGTGCAAACAAGAAAGAAAACCGAATCAAGGGTCAGTGGCATCCGATCACAAGATAAGCAAAACTCTTCACAACATTTGATTCAAAACAAAATCAAACGATGGGTTTGTAAAACGAAAGCAAGAAGTAAATCAAAGTTGTTCGAAACCAAAATAGTAATTCAAATCCTTCATCCCCTACTACTAACTCTAGATTATCCTTTTTAGTTACAGAATATATTCATCCAAATACAGGAGTAAAGATCAGAAATGCTCATGTTCTCCGTCTTGCAGAGCTGCTCTTCGACGGCATCATCTTCGGTTCCTCCGGCGATGAGATAGAATGGTGATGATCCCCCCACATGAGCCCTCCCGAAAAGCTTCCAAGAATGTGATATATTTTTTTGTCTTATGATTCGTCCTTTTACACCCCTGACTTCATTCGACACGTGTGGCGTCTTTGTCCAGCTTGATATTGTCCTTTTGATTCTTCTGTTATGTCCTTTCCAAATATGAGTTGTAAAAGATTCTTTTCCATTTTGGCTTTTTGTCATCAAACAATCTCTTCGTGTAGAGTCGTGATAGTCTCAGTATGTGAGGGTGTGAAGGCATCTTTTTCTCAAGTTCCTACAATAAAAGAATAATCATCATCATTTGGTTCTACATTGTGTGCTTGCTACAAAATTAGGAACTTAGGATGAAATGTTGTTCGACTGTGACAAAATGGCATGAAAACAACGCGGATCATGACAACAAAAAACATAAAATTCAGCACTTGATGCATTGCATCAGTAATTCTAACCAAAGGGAGCAAAGTAATACGGAGGAGCAGAGGGGGCCTAAGGTAGCCGAGCTCAAGGAGGCCAACAGAATCAACAAGTGCAAGCTCTCAGGGACACAATTTAGCAATTTCTAAAACTCCACTCTCCAGAGTTCAATTGTAGTGATGCGTTTGAATAGACAGAGTGGTGGGAGGACACCATGGAGAAAACCTTCGCTTTCATTGGATGTTCTACAAACCGGAAGGTCCTATATGCTGCACACCATCTTACGAAGGACTCGAAGGACTGCCAGCAAACTTACCAACTTCACTGATCAAGATATCATTGCCTAGAAGGATCTCAATGAAGCCTTCTAGACCCAGTATTTCGCTACATATGAGCGCAGCCTTAAACAACGAAAATACCTCGAACTGCTCTAGGAGAGCCTAACAGTGTCGCAGTACTTGGACAAGTTCATTCGATTGGAAAAGTAATGCACCATGAAAAAGGATGAACGAGAACATGCAGATCGCTTCGTCCAAGGCCTGAATATGGAACTGAGAATGAGTCATTGGGGGCAACTACAAGACCCTTAATGACGCAATTGAATTGGTGAAACACTTGAAAAGGGATGACGATGATCGTTAAAGGAGCTGAAAGGGAAGGCCCAACTGCAACCGTTGGAAAAAGAGCGGAGACAAGCCTAAGCTCCTAATTAGAAGGATCGTCGTCGGGAGGAATGCCCATGACCCTATACGCCTCGCGAGGAACCATCGCCACAAGAACAAGACAAGAGACTGCCCGCACTGTCAATGATACCATTCAGGTGAATGTCGTCGTATATCCGGGGCATGCTTCTGTTACGGGAATTTGGTCTCTTCATCAAAGAGTGCCCAGAAAAACTAAAGGATGACAGGCAAGGGCCCCAAGGAAGAGGAGGTGCCCCAAGGATGGTACAAGGAAGGTCCTACGACATGCAAGTTGCACGAGAGCCACATATCTATGACACTCTAGGTACCCCTATTGAACCCTAATGATTAAAGATGAACTAGTGATGTTAGCATTGCTGAATTCGAGGATGAATTATTTTTTAAGGAGATAATTATATATGTTACACCCAATATTCCAAAATATAAGAATAAATAATAAAAGAATAAAGTAGAAGATATTGTAAGATAAGGTGGGATGTGATTAGGATTAGAAAAAAGATAAGTATGAGCCCACGTCAAATTATTATCCTATTGTTTCAATATTCCTAGTCTTATCCAAACTTATCTCTAAAAATTAATAAATAGTAATATTTTGATGAAGTTAATTTCTGGGATTAATTAAATATTAGAGTTTGAATTTGATTAAGAGTTGGAGAAGCCCTAGAACACCCCTATAAATAGAGGGTTAGAGAAGAGAGGATCTCATTGTTCTTTGTCTTGCAAGCCCAAGCCACTAGATCTCTCTCTCTCTCTCTCTCTCTCTCTCTCTCTCTCTCTCTCGCTCGGTGGATTAGAAGAGGAGGACATACTTGAGGAAAAGATCAAAGCATGTAGATTGAGAAGAAATGTTGATATTAAAATCCAGGTATGTAAGTTAAATGATCAACCTTAGAATACTACCGATATTGATTTATTATAGGGATGATCATGGCATTGATATCACTCACGGACCATGTCTTACCTAACACGGCCTGAGTTCCCGTAGTCATCGACCATGTCACCGAGGACGTGGGTCGTGCGCCACCTGATAATGGGAGGACGATAGGACACAAGTCGCATCGCCATCGAGCACGGACTGTGTCTTCCTAATTATATTATGTTCTACTTGACACAGATTGCATGACCCTACGTCACGGTCGTGTCCCTGCATGACAGCAACTAGGTCATTCAAAACACCGATTGTGTCTCGACGGACAACATAAGACATTGGGAACGTGGATCGCGTCTTTCGCGAACGCGGGCCATGTCTCGCGTGCAACATCAAAGACGGAACACGGGCCATGTCGCACCTTGACACAGCTGATGTTCCATGGATTGAAGTAAGTGCAAGTGGAATCCTAACCCTAGCACGACCCGTGTAATAAATGACACGGACCGTGTTGACCGACACCGATATGTGATACATCGGATGCAGGATGTTTCTTCCAGGAAACACACACGATAGATAAATGGACCATGTCGAATCCAAGGCAGACTATTCCACGAAACCGAAGATGACTCGATCATTCTCCAAACACAAACACGAACCGTGTCATCAGCTGACACGGGTCGTGTTCTACCTCGTGAAAGTTAATTAAGTTAAATTGTCTTGTAATGATTGCTAAACACTTATTATTGTTTCCCCTAAGTTATTATGATCTTCACCATCGTTAAAAATTGTTGATGTTTTGTGATCGAATTCACCGCATGAAGAGGAGGGCCCTACTGATTATAAGATTTATCTCTACTACAGGATTTATTCCTGGCTACAGGATTTTATCCTGATTGCGGAATTTACCCCATCGACTGCAAGACTTGTCCCGACTAATTATTGTACTACTGATTCATAACCTAGCTAGTCGTGCCTACGGCGGGACAACCCAAATCTCATTGTGCCTGGTAAAGGTTCACATAGTTATTGTCATTATTAACAATTTAGGACAAGATAACTAGAAAAGAATAAAGTTGTCCTAAGTACTGATTGGGATTGAATATATAGATCACTGTGCATCTTGATGCGACTGATGTTCTTGCTATTGAAAGAAAGAACTGAGCATGGGCCAACTATATACTGCAACTACTACACATCTTGATGGTGCTACTAATGGGTCCATGACTGAATCATTTCCATTGAAAAGGAAATTGTAAAGTAAAGAAAAGTGAAAGTAAAGCAAATGATAGTTTACTGAGATATGCTTGTTACTTTGAAATATGGCTTATTCTATTGATTATTTTTATTACATATTGAGCTCATCGCTCATGAGAGAATTGTCTTTCTTGCTTTTGATCCTGTAGGCGATGACCGGAAGTGATAGGTGGTGGCAGTGGTGGCGCAGATGATAGTGATGATGGCTTACACATGATGAGTAAAGCTTGGGTCTCTATTATTAAATTAGTCTTTAATTAATTTTGTCTTTTCTTTATGTTTAACAATGTAAACAGATGATTTATCTTGCTAGACTATTTTATCGAGTCTTATTTTAAAGTTATTACTTGATGAACAATATCTTGATCAAAATTAAGTCAAAGAAGTACTATTGTAGCGTCTCCAAGTCTATGTTTGGCCACGTGGGGAGATGTGGATTTGGGGGCGTTATAATTTTTGTGGTAGGAAATATGTAGTAGGGCTAGTTCCACGACTATATCTAATTGAATAAAGAATCATGGAGAATTGCTTGCACGGGTGGAGTTAATTATATATGTCTGCACGGATTGATAATAAATAAAGATATAATATGTATTTACATTAGGTTTTGTAGACTTCTAGCTTCATAGTGATGATAAAAATTCCATCAATGCATTTGTTTCCTTCCAATATCCATTTCACTTTTTTTCATATTTTTTGAACCCATTATTAAGTTATTTTATCTTAAGTTCATTGGTTAACACATTAACTGGATATAATTGTATAAGTAAGTTTAGAAAACCTATATTTTTTAAGAAAATGCATGTGTAGGGCACTAAGAGTAATTATGAAATTCTATTTGATCAAGCCAGTATTTATTTATTAATTAATTTTATTAGTTAAATAGTGAAATTATCATTATTATAATTATTGGATAAACACTTTTTTGTGCATTCAATTGAGAAAATAATTATACGTTATTTATTTTAATAGTTAAATAGTGAATTCAGTCAAGATCATAACTACAAGATATTAAGTCTTATAACACATTTGATTAATTTGGTGATCACTATTTATTTGGAGATAAAATGAAGGTTTAAATTACTCAGTGTAGAAAATGTACACCATACATCCACACTCATAAGATGTGGTCCTCTTATTGTTTTGAAGTGGGATGTAGAATGCAATAAACTCATTTTGCTAGTCCTTGTTTAGTTTCTTATTAATTTGTCTTATTAGTTAAACAATAAATTGGATTGTTATAATGTCAATCGAGTTATTTCTTTTATCAAATTTTCAGTTGTCTCAAACACTAACTCTTCTAACAAGGTATAAAATTTTATTATGGTATTTCTTTTGCTTCCGTAATTGTGTGATTTTATTAAATTGACTGCTATCTTTGTGTACAAAATTTTTCACATTGTCTTTAGAAAGTTTATCAAGATCGATGTATGAAGATTTTTTAGTGACATATTGACCGAAACAAAATTTATGTGCTAATGATGTCTTTATTGACAAGTTATTTAACATAAAAACCTCATTGAAGCAATTTGTTGAAATAATTATCTGTTTTATTGTAATATTAACTATTATTTTCTTTTTATAAATGTTTAATATTTTTTATCTAAAATTTATTATTGTCAACAAATCTCGGTATGAGGATACTTTTGTCTTTTGTACCCATCTCATTTCCAATCAGAAATCAAAATATTGGGTAATATAATATTTTATAAATATTTATTTCAGTAATATTGTTTAATTATTTTTAAATATAAAAATAATTATAGTTATTTCATAATTTATCTGAGATTTATTTACAAGAGAAGTATACAAATATGTTTCTCATCGACCAATACTTAGAAATTCAAGTAGGCTACTTGACATGATTTAGACTCCACCTTCTAGTTTTTTCTTGGAAAAGAGCTTGTCTTAAAACTTTAAGGTTTTTAATTTGAAACTTCAAATGAAAACTCTAATAGAAATATGTAGTTCCCAAATTATTCCATTTGTCTCGATCACTCTTTAATGTCTATCATTGTGAAAGTTTTATCATTAATGCTTATAATTATGCTAAGTAAAGGATTATTGAGACATTTGATTTCTTAAATATCCTTTAGCTGGTAGCAGGATAGAAGACTTCGGGGGAATTAATTCATTAGTGACAGTTGTTGATCATGACTACTCGATGCGAGATTCTTGCTTAGAAGGGCAAATCCCCCGAACCGAAGAAAGCAAGAACCTTACTTCAGGATTCTCTT
>LTAE01011063.1:4703-15824 GCA_001647135.1 Pontederia paniculata
GAAATATAAAATATATTTTTAATAAAAATATAACTTATTTAAATTTAAAAATTATATCAAATGAAATAAAATTAATTTTATAAAGTAACATTTTCATAAAAATATATTTAATAAAATATATCGGTTAAAACAATTAAACAATAATATAAAAGTAAACTCACAAAATATTATTTTACTAATAATATTTTCATAAAAACGATTTTGTTTAAATAATTATTAATTATACTAATAAAATAATCTATATGATAAGCTAGAAAAAAAAGTTGGGAAAAAAATGTAAAAAAAGTTGGAGAAGGAAACGTAAAAAAAAAGAACGGTAAAAAATAAAAAAAAGTTCGAAACAAAAAACGTAAAAAAGAAGAACGCCTAAGTAAAAAAAAGTTGGAAAAAAAAACGAAAAAAAAAAAGTTGTAACAGAGCATAGTAAAAAAATGGAAACAAAAAACGAAAAAAAAAGGTGCAACAACGTGGTGCTGTTGCAACACTGTGCGGAAAAAAAAAAGGAAACAGAAAACGAAAAAAAAAAATTGCAACAGCGCTTGCTGTTGCAAGCGCTGTGCGGAACCTTGCGGTTCCTGCTAAAAGCAGGAACCGCAGGGTGGAACCCCGGGTCCCGTGACCCGGGGTTCCACCCTCGGGTTCGCTGCCTGGTTCCCCAAACTGGCTCCGGTTCCACTTGCCAAACTAGACCTAGGAGTAGAAGTAACGTGGATCGATTGTTTTTTTACGAAAAAAAATTATCTTACTTTTTTTATATAATTTTTTTAATAAAAAAATCTTATCAATTTTTTTGAATAATTTTTTCGAACTCCTATATTTTTATAATTTTATTATTTACAATAATATTAAAAATATTATATTAGGTAAATTAACAACAACTACATGTTATAATATAGTAATATCATTATTTATTACTTATATAATTTTGTTAATATTTATTCACAAAATTTATATGTTAATTGAGTAATTTTTTATATATTAAAAGTATTCAAAATATTATAATAATATATATTAATAAATTTTAATTATGTATTGGGTTCTTCGGGTGGTTTTTCAAAATTTAAAAATCGACCTACGTTTTTTTGAATTTAGAGAAAAGAACTTAAAAATTTTATGTTGAGTTGAATCAATTTTTTAGATTTTTAATTTTTTGATTTTTTTTTTGCTTACACCCCTAGGGTCTGTATGTTTGCTATATATGCCATAATCCATCCATTTCATACAAAATGCCCCATGCATATCATATACCTGCCTTTTCCTCTTTTCCACGCCCAAGGTCAAACTCATTGCATTGCCATCATTAAGTCTTCCTTTCTCCCTCCTTTGGCATGCATGCATCCCCGTCATGACCCCCCTGTCAATTGCATCGACTTTCATGCTTGCGTATATGTATATATCTTGCACTGCCATTGTTTCAAGGAGTAGACTTATATCCAACATGCGTGTTAGGACTCAAGTGTCCCGCTTAAAGAGAACTATCATGACATGCAGTGCACTTTTTTCATTAATTATATATATATATATATGTCGATTGTGGGTAATTAAATTAAAAAGTTTTGATACTGCATTCTACTTGTGTGATATATCATATAGTACATACATGTGCATTATCATCGATGTTCTTATAGTTGTAGGCCAGGTAACAATATGCATGATTATATTCATTAGTCCTACATATATGCCTAATCATGCATGTTCATCAATTCCTTCTGCCAACAAAAGTGGAGAATGTACATGATTGTACATGATCATGGCAGAGGCCTTTACTAACTATGTTTATATTCATAGTTATAGTACTCTTTACATATATAGTATATAAACACTCACTCTAATGTGTCCAGCCCCATGCAAGTAACAGGCCTGGCCATGAAGGTTCAGCAATTAGTACTAAGCTTCTGGCTGGCTGACGCAGCAGAACAATCATCTCCTTCCATCTCTTCTTCTTCCTTCTCTTCCTCTTCCCTCATAATGAACTTAAATCGACTCAGCCCCCTCACATCGTGCAAGCTTGCTTCGCCGCCATCTGCCACCCCCATGGCGCCATGCAGCAAGATCATTCCTCCACTCGACTTGAGGATCTTGAATTCCCCAGGGACAAACAAATGCACCGCTCGGAAGCCCGGCGCAAATTGCCTTGTATGCATATATGGATATACCATTATGTTTGTATTAGCTGTGTAATATGTGTGTGTGTGTGTTTTGCTTCAACAACTAGTATACGCAGCACTAGTGGGCTACACTAATTGTGATCATGCTTTACTTACTTGCTGCAACTGTTCATAATTAAACAGGTGGAGACGGCGCCATCAGGCGCCACACGGTGGATCCCGATGCCGGAGCAGATAAAGGTCCTGGAAGCATTGTACCGGAGCGGCATGCGAAGTCCCAAAGCAAGGCAGATCGAGGACATCACCACCGAGCTCAGGAAGTACGGCAGGATCGAGGGCAAGAACGTTTTCTACTGGTTCCAGAACCATAAAGCCCGAGAGCGCCAGAAGCAAAAGCGCAGCGCCCTGCTCGCCCTCACGATGAACAGCAGTACCCAATCTAACTCTCTCCTTGATCTCAAAGTATGAGAGTATACATACATTAATCTTACTTAATCAATTCTTAACTGAATTATCTGTAAGACGTTTAATTCTCTAAGTGCATGGGCTCTTACTAGTTAAGTATTTTGGAGCTGACATGGAGTTGAACAGTTGATGCAGCAAGAAGAAGGGGAACATGAGATGAAGGAGAAGAAGCGCAGGTGTAGAAGTTGGTGTGGTCTGCAGTTGGAATTGCAGCTACAACAGAGTGGGAGTAGTGGTCGTGACCAAACACTGGAGCTTTTCCCATTGCACCCGGAAAGGAAGCAAGATGGGATAGCATGAAACAAGTAATTGCATAAAGTAAACTTTGCTGCTGTTGTTTTCTTTCATTTTTTTTCTTTTTTTAGCCTTTTGGCTATATATGTGTAGTAGCTAGTTAGGTGCATAAAGATGTGAATGCTGTCTGTTTCCATCATTCTCATTGAAATGGAAGTGGCTGCTAATTTTGATCTTTCTGAAGCTTTAATTCTGCCTGCATTCCTTGGAAATGAATGAGAGGTTGTTTTCCCCTCAGTAAAAAAATTTCATATACCATTCCAAATTTTCAACACCATGAATAGTTGGCCTTTCGTTTTGTGGCGATGGATTGCCATTTTTCTGCATTTACTTTTGTCAGCAGCATGCTTTGCCTGTGATGACAAGAGCAAGATTTGTTGCTCTTATCCAAGACTTAAATAGCCACCAACATGCAGACACGTGTACAATTATGCCTACACAATGCCTCGCTTCTCTTTTGATAAATATAAGGTGGAGGTGGGGGTTAGTTGGTGGGGCATTGCCTTCTACGAGATTTAATTATTTTCGTTTGGTCCAAGCTCCAATATAATAAAAGAAACAGAAAAGGCTGTGATACTGATAAAATAGTTGTAAAAATAAAGCTCTAAATATCTCTTGTGGGATTTGAATCTTAATTTTTAACCTTGTTAATACTCCCAAGCATTCGAATATAAGATATTTGCAACATTCCTTTTCACATCTATCTTTCACTCCAATAACAAATATTAAATGATTAAACATTAAAGGACATTTTAGTGCTTAAAATGAAATAACTAAAAAACCTTTACTTTTTTGAAAAAATGATGTAACATTATTCATATTATATAGAATGCCCAATAAATTGAACATGGAGGAATAATAAATGAAGCATTAATTTTTTGGGAAATTTTCTCTTATGTATGATTTAAATAATCGTGCACAGAAAATAATATAAGACAAAAGAGTCATTAAATTTTATATGTAAAAGTAGAAAATAAAATAAGACAAAAGAGTCATCAAATTTTATATGTAAAAGTTTTTTAATAAAAATTAAAAAATCACGAGACAATCAACAACAGTTTTACTAAAAATGAATTAAAAATTTAGTTTTTTGCTCAAATTCGAAATAATAGTGTAATGAAAATAAATCAACATATATTCTATTAAGAAATCTTTGAAAATTCTTTCAATTTGATTGCGTTCTTGCTTTCTTATTTATCAAGAAGAAATTCTTCATCTTCTTTTTTTTAAAAAAAAAATCTTCTTCTCTCCTATTCTTATTGTCATGAGAGATTAATTCCTTTCTTTTCTATGGTACATAGAGATTAATAAACACTAAGAAAAAAACATTTTTATCTCTTTTATATGTCTTAGTCTCCATTCTAATGGGAGAGAGAGATTCTATTCATCTCTCATTACTCATCTGAAATTCAAACACTTAATTAGTTTTAATAACTTAAATATATTTGGACTTCATAAGCTTAAAGGCCTACAATCTTCCCCTTCACCTATGAGAATGAGATACTCCATTAAGAATCACCACTTAAACTTCATGCCAATTCATCTAATATATTATTTCAACTTTTCTCTTAGATTTGTCTATCTTCCCCTCTTTAGTAATTACTATATATCCAAAACTCGAATGAACGATGTTTTTTGTAGATCTACAAAGTTTAGAAGTCATTTGCTCTTCATGACCAATATCTTCTACATCTGCATTATTTGCATCCATTGTTGACTCATCACTCTCAAGTTTAACATGTACATTATTGTTGTTTTATATTTTTGATGTATTGAAGCTCGTCAATGTTTCAAATTTATGAAACACGTCTCTACTTCTAATGATATTTTTCACCGAATCTCATAACTTGTATTCATATTCTACATCTACATACTCAAAAAATATGCACTCATTAGCTCTGGTATTCAAGTTTGTTCCTTGTTCCTTTGATTCATGTGCAAAAGCTCTGCAGCCAAAAATGTTTAAGTGAGAATAATAAGTACTAGTGCATACTTTCTTAAAAGCATCAAAATTCAAAAGAAATGATGGAGATTTGTTGATCAAGTAGCACACAATATTGGCATCCTCAATCCAAAATGAATTTGACAATTTAGTCATCCTCAACATGCACCTGAGCATATTCGTAATGATTTTATTCATCCTTTCATCAATAATGTTATGCTGGATTTTCAATCACTATACTTTTCATATATGGCGTCATATTTTGAGCGATAATTACTGAACATCTGGGATATATATTTTTGGATTAAAATTTGAGACGTATATGCACCACTATTATCTGTGTGAAGATATTTTAATTTGTTATCAATATCTCTTTCCACCATTACATAAAAAAATTGAAAAATTGAAGTACATGATCCTTTATTTTTATGAGATAAATTCATAATTTATGTGATGCATCATAAATAAAGACAATAAAATATCTAGTATCATATAAAAGATAATCTTAATGTATAATTTTTAATCATGATTTTTAGTGTTATTACCAAAATTTATCACACCTATACTAAGAAATTTAAGACCATTAATTCTTGCATATCTTCATCAAGAGCTATTTTCATTGTTCTTAATTAATTTACTAAATCTTGAAACTCACTCAAGTATTCAATAATAGAAATTTCATCTCAACAATTTAAGTTCACCAATTTCTAATCATAATGACCTTATTTTGAATTGTATTTCTTTCGTGTAAATTCTTCCATAAAACTTGTGCATCGGTCTTTTGAGTAACATGATAGAAAACATTTATATTAATAAATTTCCTAATTATTCCAAGATTTTTTTGTGCATTTTTTTCAACTATCACTAATTTGGCATATTATCTTTTAATTCAATGAGATCAAACAAATCCTTGAATAAGAGAACATTCTCCATCCTTATTTTCAAAACTGAATAATTATTCAGTGTCAATTTGATCATCCAGTTGAGATAGCTTTTCTTCAATTAATACACACAAAAAAGAAACACCCAAATTCAAACTCGTTACCTTACGAATTAAATAATTCAACTCAATATCGTGCAAAAATAATAATACCATGCAAAAGAGACACCAAATTTTATGTTGAAAAATTCTCCAACAATAAAGTAAAAAATCAAGGGACAATTAAAGAGCAATTTTGTTATATCAAGAATGAATTATAAAGTTTTTCATTTTTTTTTCCAAATCCAAAATAATAATCAAATAGGAATAAATCATATCCTCTAAAAACTTTTAAAATAATCAACATAAATCATATCACTTGATAATTATAATTTTTTATGATCATAATATCGAGAAACCTTTAAAAATTCTCACAATCTGATTATGTTATTTGTTTATGCTCTAAAAAAATCTTGTTCTTTTGTTTCTAAAAAGTGTTCTCTTCTCTCATTTTCTCATAAAACAGAGAGATCAATTCATCTCTTTTCTATGGTATTCAAAGACTAAGAAACTTCAATAATTATTTTAAATTTTTTCATATGTCTCATACTCTCCTCTAAGGAGAGAGAGAAGTTTTATTTATTTAATGTAGTTCTTATAACTCATTTCAAATTCAAACACCTAAGTTAATTAAATTTAAATTAAATTAAACATATTTGGCCCTCATGGACTTAAAGTACAATATTTTCTTCATGCATATTGAACATAATTAATTTTAGATATATAACAAAATAAGTTAAATCATATTTTAGTAACTAAAAGGTTTGATTACATATCAATCATTTAGATTATACACATTCTTCAACCCTTTTTAATAGACAACAAAGAGAAAATATAGCCTATTTAGCAAATTCACTAAGTATATTTCTTAATGAAATCCAGATCATCATATTTGAGATCTCAATGTTCGCTAAGAAGAGCCTACTAACTGGAGCAAGAATATTGTTTGAGACTGTTTTATATGGCTATAAAAACTTTAGCATAAGAATAGTTCTGCATATAATATATAATACGAATAATCAATTCTAGTTCTTTTTAAAACTATTTATTTCTATTTTATTTCCATGTAAGATAGTATTTTTTAATAATAAGCATGTTCTTTTCCATTTTTAAAGATAACTTGGGAAAAATAAACGTTAAATATAATTAACACACCAAAGGACACATAACTTATATAACAAGATAAGTGGTATGGTGCTACCTACTATAACAAATAATTTAAGAGATAGAAGATCTTATATTCATTATATATTTAACATCTTATGATGGGCAAGATAAGCAGTACGATGCTACCTACTTAAGTAGGTAGTGCCTCCATTATTATTATTATTATATATATATATATATATATATATATATACTCTACAAATTTTATATATGGACTTTAAATAAAGAATAAAATAGATATAAAACTTATAATCATCCATGTTACTCCTTGTGAGATGAACAATTTTGTCGCTACGCATAAGAGATTGGAATTAAATGAATTTACAATAATGTTACAATTTGAGATGCGATAAATCATAAATTTAAAATAAAATATTTTAGTGATATGCTAAGGAAAAAATTAGAACAATAACTGTAACGTTTTAAAGATAATTTAGGAAAATATTGTGCAATCAATTATAAGAATTGTATATGATGAGATTAGGATAGAAATTGCTAGCTCACTAAATAGTGATTTCGATTCAATTGGATTAGGATCATTAGACATAGAAAATAATTGCATGCTCATTACTCTAAACCTTGATTGTGTGAATTGTAGCTGAGGATATTATGAGTACCTTAATTTGTTTTTTTCTCTTTCTCTCTCTTCTCACAAATTTGAGGAAAGACATTATATTTTAAGATATATTTTAATTCTAGAAAGAATTACTTTACATTGTTCATTGGACTCATGTACTAAGTGTTGTTAGGTTATTAATGTGCATGCATGAAAGTGTCTTTTTTAATCATGATTAGAATTATGTTGTCTTGAAAGATGAACTCATGATTTATGGAGTCAAGCAAAAATTTGATGCATGTTGAATCATTATCCTGAACACATATATTCTTAGATGGATTCAAAACTCTAAAACATTCATATATATATATATATATATATATATATATATATGTATGTATGGATTTAATGGAGGTGTCCCTCGTTTAAAAGAGGGACACCCTATCCCCTCTTTTTTTAACCACCGGATTTAATTTTAATGGTTGAGATCTAAACCATTCTTTATTAATAATTGTATCCTGTCCAATAAAACCCAAGTCTGGTTTACTAACTTTTTAACCCTAATATCTCTCCTCTCTCTTCATGTGCGGCTGCCTCTCTCCCTCACGCATCTACTCGTTCCTCCCTTTGCGTCGGCTGCCCTCTTCTCCCACCGCAGCTCCCTCGTGCCCTCATATCTATTCTCCCGTGTCGAAGCAGTGCATCGGCTCCCCGCACCTGCTTCTGCTGCTTCCCTTCACATTTGCTCCACCGCACCAGTGCTCGTCCTCTGCGTCCGCTCCCGCTGCTCCTCCATCTCTGAGCCCGCGCCCACTGCTCCTCCGCCTCCGCTGCTCCTTCGCCTCGAGCGCCCGCTGCTCCTCCGTGCCCACTCCTGCTGTTCCTCCACCTCTGCCCCCGCACCAACTGCTCCTCCGCCTCTGCACTTGCGCCTGCTGCTCTCCGCCTCCGCGCCCACACTTGCTCGCCGCGCTTGAGCCTCTTGCTTCCCCATGTTCGCTGCTCGCTTCTCCTCCGCCTCTGCGCCCCTCCGCCTTTGCCTTCGCACTGACTGTTCCTTGCTTCCCCGCGCATTGTCATGTCCTTTTTGCAGCTGGTTTAATCCATGGTCTTATGTTTTAAATGCTATAAGTTGAATGTATCCAAATGAAATATTGTAAAAGCTTAGTTATGTTGAGATTGTATCCAAGTGCTCCAAGTGAATTATTGTAACATTTTGATTAATGGTTCTATTGAGAGTTATCAATAGTTAACTATTCGTCTTCTCGCAATAATGATGCAGCAATTGAAGTGGAAGTGATGTTAAACGTCTGTAAGATGTATATTATTATTGAAGAAAGGATTTTAGTCAAGTAGAACATGTCAAGCAAGTCTGATCTTTAAAAACAATGGAACTTAATTGCATGAGTTCTTTAGCTAGACGTATGCAAAGTTTCACTTGTAACCATCCTTTTGCGGAATAGTTATTATGTTTGTGGTAAGTCTGTAAACGATGACATTATACACGCTATGATGAACTAATTCTTGCCTTCTCTTGCCAATAAGATTGTGCGACATTTTAAGTCTTTAGGCTTTGCATCACAGAAAGTACATTGCAGAAAAGAAAATAATGGCAACAAGGCAACAGAGGCTCAGGCACAGGGAAGCAGTGAGTAGCGGGCGCGGATGTGGAGGAGTAGCCGAGTCGGAGAAGCATCGGACGTCAATGGATGGGGTGGGGGGCGGACGCGAGCTTAGAGACGGAGGAGCAGTGGGCGCCAGTGCAGGGGAGCAGATGCGCGAGGAAGCAGCGAGCGCCTGTGCGGGGAGCAGATGCACTGGGCCAGAGAGGGGGAGCAGAGGCGCACAACGGCGGGAGCAACGAGCAGTGAGCAGCCGACAGGAGGGAGAAGAGAGCAGCTGACGCCGAGGGAGAAGAGAGTAGATGCGCGACGCGAGAGAGGCAGCCGCACGAAGAGAGAGAGAGGAGAGAGGTTGGGGTTAAAAGTTAGTAAACCAACAGTTGGTTTTTGTTGAACCGGATACAACTGCCAATAAAAAATGGTTCAAATCTCAACCATTAAAATTGAATCCAATGGTTATAAAAAGAGGAGATAGGGGGTCCCTTTTTAAAGGAGGGACACCTCCATTAAACCATGTATATATATATAATTCGCATCATGCCTTCTTTAGTCTTAGTTAGTGCTTGCTGATAGCATTAGCATTTTTTCTTATAACATTAATCGTTTAGATGACACTTTGAATGTTATAATTTTAGTATTTGGCACATTATCTGTGGGATCAATATTATTATTACTATATAAGACCTCATAAGCTTGCAAAAATCTTATCACATTCTAGTTTTGATCAATATGAAAGAATATGAGGAAAGTGGGATATCTTATATTTGGATTTTGAATTTCTAATAACATTTAATAGATAAAATTAGAAAAAAATAAAAGCTCATGATGTCAAATATTAATATGAATTAATAAGATAATGATTGTGCTCTTTTATGTTTCCTAACAGAAATTTTAAATTGTATTTTATGGTGATATTTAAATGTTATGTTGGAGAGAGAAGACAAGAGGAGAGATGAAAATGAAAAAAAAATAAAAATAGATATAGAAGGAGAGTGATCTATGGTTTTAGACTGAGCGTTTATGACCTTTCAATTTATACATTTATACACATATATACATTTATATATGGTTTAATGAAGGTATTACGATAATACCATACTATCTAACTTTCTAACTATTGGATACACTAAATCTATGGTGGATGTAAAATAAAAAATGAAAGAGAAAATTTGATATGCATCATAGATCTAATATCCTATAATTAGAAAGTTGCGTAACATGGTTTACCTATTTAAGTAGGTAACATTATATAACATATATACACGGGCGGAGACACATGGATGCCTATGGGTGCAAGTGCACCCACTGCAAAAATAAAAAAATTATAGTAGTTATTATCATATATGTATCTGATTGGCTCCGCGGACAAGACATTGGTAGTTTTGTTGAATGACTAGGGTTTGAATCCTACTCTTAACATGATTTTTTAAGTTTTCTTCTATTTGTACTTGGTAATCTATTTAGCCATATCGTCCATCTTTTAACTGCTTAGTTGTCCCACTCCATTCATCCAAACATCCAATTTTAGCTTTTTTTCTCTTTTAAACTATCTCATCTCTTTATTTTCTTCTCTAAACTATTCAAGTTGTTCTTCAAAGAGGTAAATTTTATAAAAAAAATTTCCGCAATAACATTTTTTATTCAAATTATTTTGCATCTTTTATCAAGTAATAATATTTCTTTTTCTTATCTTTGTTGAACCTAGGATCCCGAGAATGTTTTGAATGATCACAAATTTGTAAATGAACTCAATATGTACTAATGAACTTGTTTAAGCTGATTTCTGTAACAAGACATAGTCAAGTTTAGTACAGCGGTCGACTTGAGCTGAAAGAATGGACGACCACTGCACATGTAATATATATATCATGAAGAACCATAAGTGTGCAGCGGGCGTCCTAAGGATATAAGCGATCGACCAGTATCAGAAGAGGAGTTCATAGGAGCAGTAGCAGAGCACAAACGGTCGACCAAAGATATGGAGAGGT
>LTAE01011064.1:0-15823 GCA_001647135.1 Pontederia paniculata
ATAAGTCGAGGATAAAGTGTTATGAATGTAACAAGTTAGGACACTACAAGAGCGAGTGTCCTACACTGAATAGAAAGAACAAAGAGAAGAGCTCCTCAGATTACAAGAAGAAGAAGACATTTAAAATCACTTGATATGATTCAAGTGATGGAGACAGTGAAGCTGAAGGAGCATATTCAGAGAAGGAAGAAGATGCGTTGCTCTGCCTCATGGCAAACGATGAGGTATCTTCTTCTCATACAAATGATAGTGATAATGATAGTGATGAATGTGAAGAAAATATTGTTTTTGACATTCATAGAGAATTTAACATTATGATCAGAAAATACTCTATTCTGTAAAAGAAAAATGATAGTCTTGTTTTAGAAAATAATAAGCTGAAAGAAAACAGTGGTAACTTTGAAAAACAAATTTCTGAACTGAATGCCAAAGTATTGACATCCAATGATGAACTAAAAAAACATTTCAATACTATTAGTTCCCTAAAAAGAGAATTACTAGAAGTCAAAAATATTTTTGAAACCTTTTCTTATGGTGGAAAAATGCTAGATGTGATGCTGTCCCAGCATAAAAGTCCTTTAAATAAGAAAGAATTAAGTTTTGACTCATTTAGTGATAATGTATCCCAAACAACCACTTTCATAAAAGCGTCACACTGTTTTGATCCAAACTCACCTAGCACTTCTACATGTTTGAATGAAGGTAAAACTATAAGTTCTTAACATGTTATTGTTGATAAGAATACCAGTTTGTCATAAAAAAATGTAAATGTTAGATGTAGAAATACTGAATTTAAACCTACGCAAAAGAATTATGCCTTCATGTATCATAGAAACACTAAACCTTCCTACACGCGTACTGTTAAAAATGGATATGTACATTCTTACTCTTATATCACTCATGTTTATGTAAACAATAATTCTATTAAAAAAAATTTGCACACTCACAAAAAGGCACATATTATGAAAATGGAAAATAGAAAAACCTATGCTCATCATAATTATAGAAAAATGTATGCAAGGAATGCTGCATGCTACTGTTGTAATAAATTAGGACACTATAATTTTAACTATAAAGCTAAGAGGTATATAATTTTCAAAGTTAGACAAATATGGGTTCCTAAAGGAACTTTCGGCACTAACACCTCTGATCCAAAGCACCTTGGGTACTGAAGATAAAATTTTATGCTGTTCTTGCAGGTTGCCAAAAGAAATCAACAAGATGATACCCTGATAGTGACTGGTCAAGACATATAACTAGGAATGAAGAAAACTTCTTGAGCAGAACAAGGATACAAAGTGGTAAATCAATCTTTGGGGGACAATAACCAAGGGAAAATCCTTGGTAAAGTTAACATTGAAAAACCGTAATGTAGTTATAGAAGATGTAAGGCTAGTAGGAAACCTAAAACATAATTGTTAAATATCAACCAATTATGTAACAAAAACTACATTGTTAGATTTGAACAAAACAAATACTTAACATGTGATGACACCGAAAGAATTTTGCATATGGGATTAAGGTATCAAAATATATGTGCTTGATTTGATGATTTGCCTAATCACAAATGCCTAAATGTTATGCATGATAAATTTGAACCATGACAAAGGAAACTAGGACACTTAAACTATTAAAGACATGTACAAATTAGTAAAACCTTTGATATGTTGATTATTCTTGCGAATAACTAATCACAAATGCCTAAATGTTATGCATGATAAATTTGAACCATGACAAAGGAAACTAGGACACTTAAACTATTAAAGACATGTACAAATTAGTAAAACCTTTGATATGTTGATTATTCTTGCGAATATAATTTAGAATAAATTGAATCTGAAAGTCTCCAAGATCTAGAGTGATCATGGAGGTGATTTTGAAAAATTAAGTTTTGAAAAATTCTGTGAGAAATGGAATTCATTATCAAATTCTCAACACCAAGTACTCCGCATCAAAATGGAGTAGCTGAGAGGAAGATTAGAATCTAAATTGAGATAGCTAGGACCTTGCTTAGTTAAAGCAAGCTGGCCAAATATTTTTGGGCAGAAGTTGTCAACACTTCTTAATATGATTCAGAATAAAGTATGACTAGATCCCTGTAGAAGAAAATCTCTTTGAAAAGATGTATGGTAAAAGACCAAACATCTTATATTTTAGAATATTTGGGTGCAAATACGTTGTTTTTGAGAACTTTGAACAAACTAAGAAAAATCTGATGAAAAGAGTGATGATGCACCTTTTCTAGGATACTCAAATCTCAATAAGGCCTATAGAATGTACAACCAAAAGAACACTAATAAGATAAGAATCAATACATGCCACTTAATGAAGCTGACAATATCATTGATCAACTTAAGAAGATTAAGTTCATAGAAGAAGACAATTAGGATGATCATAACCTAGATGAGCTAACCTATAAGGAGGAATATTCTCAACTTAGGGAAATCACAACTAATGAGATTGCTGTGATAAGTGAGGAAAACCCGCAAGAAGTTGAAATTAAAAATAAAATTGCCTCTCACTGAACAAAACAATTGGAGACAAATGCCTAAAGAATGCGAAGGCATCATGTTTAAATGGGTACATATATGAGGGAGTTTATGTAGAACAACCTCCTGGTTTTGAGAGTTCAAGACCCGGATCATGTGCTTAAGTCTTCTAAGAAGCTGCTAGAGCTTTTCTTATTTCCTCTTGCAAAAGAGTTTCAAGGGAAAAGTGGGAACAATTCTCTTCTTAGAACATTTTGGGAATGATATCTTAGTTGTGCATATTCATGTGGATGACATTATCTATGGATCCACAAATTACCAAATGTGTAAAGAATTGAAACTCTCATGCATAAAGAGTTTGAGATAACGGGAAAGAGAAGAGTGTAGATCCAAAATTATACAGAGGCATGGTTGAAATTTCATACTTGATTGCCTCTAGTCAAGACATTATATTTAGTAAGCCAACCCCAAGGATCCTCACTTGGCTGCAAAACCCTTGAGAGGAGATAGGCTTAACAGGCTAAAGAGAGAATTTGGAATGTTGGACTTAGGATTTCAGTAAAACAACTTAACTTATTGGTGACTTGCTTATGTGAGTATCACTAATTAATAGAGTTGTAAATTAAATGTGTTGCACAACACATACATGACAAATCCTTATTTCCTCCTAGATATCTACCCTAAATCATAATATAAAGAATCTTGAATAGCAAATGATAAGATGGTTAAGTATCAGGGTAACTTCGAACGTTCACTACTCACATTTCGGACGTCCGAGACACATTGTTGATATCTAGTGATCCCGACGAGCGGGCGCCCACTGAAAGTCTTCGGGCGTCCATAATAAATCGTAAAATGCAATCCCCCAAGTAGCGGACGCCCATTGATAACTTCGGACGACCAATCAAAATTCCTACCAAGTTCGGTCGACCAGCGTACAAACCAAGGGCGTCCTACGTTGTGAATGTCTGATAATACTTAGGACTTCGGATGTCCGTTATCTTTACTTCGAACGATTGAAATCGTCTTACGACTAAAGACTAGTCCAATCAAAGGTCGTCCACTAAAATCATAGGACGACCATTGTGATCATAACTTAACGGACCTCTTTACTTCGGTCGACCCATTATTTACCTCGGGCGACCATTGTCGCGAACACTATATATAAAGTGGGTCATACTCAGTCGTCATTATATTTGAAAATACTCAAAAGGATGATCGTTCATATTCTTCTCATTCTTCCATTGTCTTCCCTCCGAGTTCGTGTTCAAATCTTCTGTAGCTCCTAAGGATTAAAGGCGATCAAAGCACTTTCAAACACGCATTCAAACATCTAGGTAAACCTAAAACTTCATTCTTGTCTTGTAGAAACTCAGTTTCTAGGTTTTTACTAGGGTTTATCAAGGTTTTACTACCCTAACTAGATTCAATGTTGTTGTGAATGTATTTCTTTCACAGAATCAAATCATCTCGTCCTTCCTTTACTAATCTCTCCTATCACCCTAAATTCACGTGTTCCTTCATATCCATTAGAGTCATGTTGCCTATTAAGATAATCGCTAAGAGACGTAGACTCGTAAAAGCATCCCAGACACCAAACCAAAAAGATGAACCGTCCTTTTCCATACCACAAGAACCAGTTAACACAGCCGAAACTCCCTTCAATGAGACTCCAACTAAAAACAACCCCACTTCAGCTGATCCTATTTTTAGTTCCCGGTGGTACGTTAGTGAAAAGGCTCAAAGTCAATTCTTAATTTCCTATAACGGACAGCGTGCAAACGAACCATTCCACTCCATTGACTGAGAAAGCATTCTGCTTCCTGGTTTAAGAGAGACTTTTGAGCAATATGACTGAATTAAATTCCTTAATCTCGATCAATCAGTCTATCCTAATGTCGTGAAACACTTCTATGTCAATCTCATCTATGATGACACATATGAAGAAATCAAATCCTACATACATGGCAAACATTTCTCCATGACAGAGTCCAAATTGAATGAAATCCTTGACACTCCGAGTTTCCCCCATATCAAACTTGCTCCAATGCATTGGCCTCACACCACATATACCCAAAATCAAGTTGCACTAGTTATGAGTGGAGAACAAGTAGATACATTTGTTCAAGGATCTTTCCATAAGTATCTCTCCCCTGTTATGAAAGTTGTTCATCACATTATCACCCATATAGTTCTTCCTAGGGCTGGTCACTACACAGGAGTAAATCTCCTTGACTTAGCCGTTCTTGCAAACTTTGTCGATCCTTCAGCTCCTAGAATATCTCTAGGAAATCTTCTCATGCATCAGTTAATCAAAATCAAAGAGAAGGTACACTCTAAAGGGACCAAGGGTGCTCGTCTATATCATGGAAATCTCATCACCCTTATGGTTCGCAAAATTCTTCAATTTAGGTTTGCTGATAATGAAGAGGTCTTTCTTTCTACTAAAAATGACAAGATCTCTCTTGTAACCTTAACCAGAAAGGGACTCACAAAAGACACTCACAAATCCACCAAGTTTCCTTCTACCTCTGAGCACCATGATCCTGCATCTCAGTCATCTGAACTTCCTAGAGATCCCTCCACAACTGCAACTCCACCCCTACAAACTACTTAGTCACATAGGAATCCTTCCACTACAGTATGCACTTCCTCTATCTCAGCTACATGGCCCCCAAGTAGAGTATATTGGACCTCTATGTGCACCAAAGTGGACATCATGTCAACCCAACTCAGCAAAGTGTCAAGTCAACTGAGTTAAGTACTTGAGCTGATAAAGAAGGTGGAAGAAGAGCAGTTCGAGGGTGCTGAAGTCAGCAAAGATTTTCAGGTTCATCATAATCAAGTCCGTCAACGTTGGGATGTTATGGATTGCTTTATGTGAGCAGCTGCCTATGAGCCTGATGCACAACCTCCTTTTGATAATTACAAAGGGGCATAGACTAGTCAGAGGAGTGAACAACCTGCACCTAAGCCCATAGCAGAGGAGAGACTTGAACCCATTGTAGAAGATGTTCAAGAGGNAGCTACTAAGCAAGACATCGACCTTCAAATTGCAGCAGCTGATCAAGAGAGAATTCTTCCACAAGAGGAAGAAGTTGTCAATAGAAACATTGAAGTACTAGCTGAACAAGCAGCCATTGAGATGCAAAGTGGTCAGACTACTACTGAAGCAACAACTATGAGAGATGGGATAGAGGATGAGCTTCAAGACCTGGTGGTTGAGCAAGATGAAAGTATCAACATCTTGATGGAAGAAGTTGTGAGCAAGATACTAAATGAAACAACTAAGATCACTAAGGACATAGCTGGGGCATCAACAAATTCTTCTTCCTCTAAGAGAAAGAAGAAGGATAAGGACCAGGAGAATAAGATAGATACAGTTGTATTGCAAAATTTTTGTTGTAACCAAAACATCTTAAGTCTGAAAGATTCAAATGTATATTGCTTGTTGTGTCTAAAAACATCTTGAGTCTAAATGATTTAATATATATTTTTTGTTTGTGACTATGAATGTCTTTGTTACTCTGAATGATTTTTTGCATGACATTTTGTTTTCATAAATGAAATGAATATGTTTGTGAATTCTACATTGCAATTATTTTTTATGAAGTATGTTCCAAAATGAAAAGTGTTAAAAATAAATTGCAGAGCATTTCTGATTTACATGTCTTGAATATATGCATGAGATAAGGGGGAGAATTATTTGAAGATATTAGATATATGATTAAGGGGGAGCATTTCTAGTTAGTTAAATTTTTATATGATTTTTATGCTTATAACTAACCCTAAGTTCACTCCTCATAAATTTGTAATCATCAAAAAGGCGGAGATTGTTGAATCTAGGATCCCAAGATTATTTTGGTGATCACAAATTTGTGAGGGAACTTAGTATGTACTAATAAACTTGTTGAATTGATCTTTGAAAGACAAGATTTTTATGTTCGGAGAGTGATAGGTCGACCGGGGCTGAAGAACGGATGATCTATGCACATAGAAGACATAAAGGAAAAATCCTAAGTGTGCAGTGGTCGTCCAAAGGATGTAAAGTGGTCGACCAATTTGAAGAACAAAGATTGAAGAGATGGAGCCAAATACTGAGCAGTCGACCAAAGTTATTTTGTGGACAACCAAAGACAAGGATGAACATGAAAGTTCGCTCAGTGAAGAACAGTGGGCGACCGAAGGTTCTACGTCAATAGTACAGAAGTTGGAGAACGGGTGGTCCAAGGAGAAGTGGATGCCCAGCGATGAGAATTAGCAAAAGAGATGATATGGCTAAGGAAGGAATGATCGTCCGAAGATGAAGAGTGGACGGATGTAGAGCTGAAGATAAAGACAATGGTCGTCCAAGGATTCCAGAGTGAAGACATTGGGCGACCGGGAGATTGTCGATGTTGAAGTGGACGTCCGTAGGCTCTAGAGTTAAAGCAGCGAATGACCAAAGTAAAGATAAAAGAATGAAAGATCGATCAAAGATGGAAAGCGAACGACCGATGGATCTCGGACGAAGACAAAGGTCGTCCGAGGTCTTGGTGAGAAGACAAGTGGGCGTACAAAAGTTTGTTAGGTCTGAGGTGAACTGAAGATAGGTCGACCGCAGGATGAGCGGACGACTGATGAGGAGACAAAGGCCGTTCGAGAACTGAAGAGACAAAGCAGCGGTCGACCAGTCCATCTAACAAATGGAAAAGTGGATGTCTAAGGAATCTGAAGAGTTGTCAGAAGACGTCCGAAGAATGTTAGAAGAAGAAGGAAAGGACGTCCGAGGATCTCAGTTGAAAAATGAGCAGACGTCCGAAGAATATCAGAAGAAGGTTTGGCGAACATCCGAGAATCTCATTGGAAAGTTAGCGGACGACCAAAGTACTGAGTAAAGAAGAAGCGGACGTCCGAGGATCTTAGTGAAGAATGAACGGACGCCCAAAGTACTCAGAGAAGAAGAAGTGGATGTCCAAGGGATTCAGGGAGAATCAACGGATGACCAAGGAAGTGTCAAAGGTGTTGGCACAAGTCAAGTCGATCGACCGAAGATGAAGAGCGGATGATCGAAGAATCTTGACAGAGGTCTTCAACTCAAGGAGTGGACGTCCGAGGAATTGGTGTTCAATCAGCGAACGACCAGAGAAGAGTTGAACATGGTACAAGTCAAGACGGTCGATCGAAGATGAAGAGCGGACGACCGAAGGAGCTTGATAGATGACTTCAACTCAAGAACGGACGTCCGAGAAGATTGGTGTGCAATCAGCGGATGACTAGAGATGAGTTGATGGTGGTACAAGTCAAGTCGAGGCGATCACAGATGAAGAGCGGACGACCGAAGGAGCTTGACAGATGACTTCATGTCAAGAGTGGACGTCCGAGAAGATTGTTGTGTAATCAGCGGACGACTAGAGAAGAGTTGAAGTTGATACAAGTCAAGTCAGGCGATCGCAGATGAAGAGTGGGCGACCGAAGGAGCTTGATAGAAGTCTTCAACTGAAGAGTGGACGTCCGAGAAGATTGGTGTCCAATCAGCGGACGACTAGAGGAGAGTTGAAGTTGGTACAAGTCAAGTCGTGCGACCGCAGATGAAGAGCGGACGACCGAAGAAACTTGACAGAAGTCTTCAACTGAAGAGTGGACTTCCGGGAAGAGGTGGACGACCAGAGACAAGTTGAAGAAGTGAACTCAAGTCAAGATCGAACGACCGCAAGATTGATGGACGATCGAAGGAGATTGACTTAGGAACAAAGGCTTGAGACTCTGAACTGGGACGTCCGGAGCACCAGACCGCAGTTCAAAGTGAAGACTTCACCAGAGCAACGATCGACCGAAGCAGAGGAAGCGGACGATCGAGGGGTAGGTGAAGGGTACTGTACTTGCATTAATGACTAGTTTTTCTGAGTGACAAATTAGGTTGTTTGTGCATAGTTTATATTGTAATCCCAAGAGTCTTGGGAAGTAACTTTGGAATAATTAGCTATTGAAAGCTTGAGTGAAAAGCCTTAGTTCCTCCTTCTGAGCATTTGAGTGACGAATCTAGGATAGAAGGAAGTGTGAGTTCGAGAGTGAACTTGTAAGAGGTTGTCTCCTTGTCCTCTGAAAATGAAAGGAGAAGAAGAAGTTGTAAGGGAGCGTCCGCCCTTTAAAGAAGGAGTTTAGTGATCTCCGAAGGTCTCGAGTTCGAGAAGATCAGAGCGGGGACGTAGGCCAAGAGTTCGACCGAACCTCGTCAACAAACCACTGTTTCTTTGATTGTTCTTTTCTTCTTCTTCTTTACATTTGCATTTATATGCTTCCACTAACATAACCAATTTAGAAACTGTCGAAAATTTTAATACACCAAGTCACCCCCCCCCCTCTTGGTGCCATCTAGATCCTACAGATAATTGTCATATCAGCCCACGATAACTGCCATAACGGCCCAGGATAACTTTCATAACAACTCAAACCTTACCTGATATAATCGTCCAGATATTACTTGCTATAACAACTTAGGCCGAGATCTTTTCTGTCATAACAACTCAGGTGAAGATTTTATATGCAATAACAGCCGAAATCTTACCTGCCAAAATAGTCTGGGCCGAGATCTTGGGAGTCAATTTTGGAAGTCTATCTGCCAGCCTAGAGCATGACTTGTGGCCCAAGGCTCAAGACTTTTTCAAAAGGAGAAGAGGCAGAACACGCGAAGGGGGAGGACAAACGCCGGAGCACTATTATTTTCTGCACTTAGTTTAATTCCCGACGAAACTATGTTGGCCGAACTCTTTTCATATTTTGTAACTGCTAGCCCCATGATGTCTAGCTAAACTCTTATCGTCAGAATCCTAGGGGAACCTCTGTTCAATCTGATCTGCTCTAAATGTTTTAAGTTTCATCTCCTATATTGCCTACGCGATCTTGCGCTATGAATTGTGATTGAAAGTTTTGTGTTTGTTTTCTTATTGTTCTTTTGGTTCTTTCCAAGTGTGCACTGTCCACAAGGACCTTATAGTGTTGTCACCTTCAAACAATGAGCCGAGAGGTTAGTGATGAAGTTTGGGGGAGCCTTAGTCCAGGTTATGCCTTCTGAGTTAGGGGATAGGTGAGAGTTTGCGCCTACCTTTGGAGCTTCACCCAGAGCGAACAACAATAATCCTTAATTGATTTATAGATTTAGATAAAGAGGGGAACTGAGTTGCCTTGACCTCGAGAAAGGCTTGATAGGTAACTTGGGGAATAACTCTCTTAGTCGGCCCCGTGAGCATACGCCATGAGAGTGGGGGCTTACTGATCAGGTTACTATTGCGAGAGCAGGGTGATGCTCCGACCTGAGAAACTCTCTAGCTGAACTGTTAGGTCCCCCTTGGAAAAGAGATTAGTGCACGCTAAGAGGCGGTACCCCTTTGGAACTTGGGTGTCAAGATTTATAATCTTTTATCGAGATTTAAGATGGTGAGCTCTCCTCCTAGAGAGTATGTGACTATGACCAGATTATATTTGGTCAAGTCTTGAGCCTCCACCGCGAGAGCGGGAAGGTGAAAGGTAGAGCAATCACCGCGAGAGCGGGATTGCCTTGACCCGTGGTGTAAGGGCCTAGGCAACTTCATATATATTCACGTCAAAGAGCAGATGGATTAGATTCAGAGGTGAACCCAAGGTTCTGGTGTCCTCTCCTCATTAAAATTATCGTTCTTTTAAGTTCTACAATTCTTATTTTAAAAACCCAAAAACTTATTTCTGTTCTCGATTGATTACCCCTCATCTATTCTGGTTGAGCTTGGACCTCTAGTGTCAACCCCCAACCGCGAGAGCTTGTCTAAGGAAAAGTGAAAATAAAAGTGTGAAAATGAAGTTTCCCTGTGGATCAATACTTGAAGTACTCGACGATTGCCGTATACTTGCGGTGATAGGAATGTACTAGGTATAAATATTAAAATTTGAAGTGAAGATAATCTTTTACAGAAGATTGACCCTAGCTTTACGCCCGAACCTGTGGTCATGTTTTATCTTACCCCACACTTCACATCAAACCTCAATTGCAATGTTGTAGAGCAAAGCCCATTATTCTTTGTTCAATAGGTTCAAGCTCAATTCAATTAGGATTCTTTGTTCTTTTGATCAATATTTATTCAATTATAACAATCAATTGTGAACCTTTAAAAATCATGAAGGAGATTGGTTTTTGCCCCGGTGCCATTAAGGCTAGATAAGCCTGAAGATAATCGTTAATCGATAGTGACAATTGAACTAAGAAAAACCAACAATACTCACTAAGAATTGATTGTTGTTTCTTAAGGAACCCTTTTAACAATTTAATTAGGAGAAGTCAATAATACTTCATGAAGAATTTATTATTATTTCTTAAGGAACCCAATTGAACCAGTAGGGACAATTGCCCCTAAAGGAACCTAATTCATCCATGGCAAGGGGCCAATTCACCGGGAACCTAATCATTCATTCATGGCTCAATTCAATCACATGCAATATCCTCTTATAATCCTATAATTATAGAAATCTAGGTTTCATACTTCATGCATCAATCAATAAAATAATCAAGATAAACACCATAGAAACTCATTTAACAATCTCTTTTCCATCCATCAACAATCATAATATAGGTATGAAATTATTATGTCATATACATATGATAACCTCTAAGGTTGATCCTCCCAGTTACATACCTTAATTATTTAGCCTTCTTCCTTCTTTAATTTGTAATCCTTACCCTCGCAAGTATGACCTCCTCCTCTCTTTAGTCCACTAAGGGAGAGAGAGAGAGAGAGAGAGAGAGAGAGAGAGATGGTGGCTTGAGCTTGAGAGAAAATTATGGAGTCCTCCCCCCTCTAACCCTCCTTATATAGGGGTTACCTAGACATAATCCTAGTCAAAGTTAATTTAATCCCTCCTACTTCCCTTATAATTAGGAGTCCTTTAAAACTAGTTTGGGTAGCATTGGGAATATTAAATAATTAGGATAATAAGTTAATATCTTCTTATCCTAAATTTGATTCTTAAAACTAATTTGGGTGGGAATTTGAATAATCAAATATTAGGAGAATAATTTGACTTTGAATCTAATCCTTTTCCTAATCCTAATCATACTTTACTTTATCTTATCTTTTTATCCTTTTGGACTTTGACACTAATTCTTTTCATAATCCTAATCATACTCTACTTTATCTTTTCCTCTTTTTATCCTTTTAATACTAAATTTTAATTTATTAAAATTTGATGGGTGTTACATAATAACCTTCTTAAAAATGAATTCATCCTGGAATTCAGCACTACCATCTATCTATCTTTAATTCATGTCCGAGTACATAATCTTGGTTGGCCTTACCATCTTCGGTTAGCAACACTTATGGGAATCATCTGCATTTACAACAAGTAAGGAAACATTAAATAATAACTTCCCTATCAATAACCTCCTTAGGACTTTACCTATATTTTTCTTTGTTGATACTATTCGTGATGCTTGCACATGGACTCTACATTTAGAAACAACTAAGAAGTGTCTCTCATTAAGCTCTAATACCTTAGTGTAACAACCCCAAATCCACACCCTGCCACATGAAAAAATATAGTCTTGGAGACGTTACGATAATACTACTTTGACTTGACTTTGACCAAAAAATTGGCCAACAATATGCGGAAGCAATGACTTTAAAATAAAACTCTACAAAATAAGTCTAGCCAAGTAAGACATAAACTACTCAAATAACTATGACTCTAATGCAAGGCTAAATTGATTGGGGCTAGACTCTTATCATGTGCAAGTTGCTATATCACGAACCTTTGTGCCACTAGTGTCATCATCTATCCATCATTGCCTTCCTCGCCTGCAGGATCAAAAGCAGGAGAAACAATATCTCATGAGCTATAAAGCCCAATATGTAAAGGAAATGCAATATCCCACGACCCGTTATCTGAGAATCACGGAAATGATCGAACAAACTTCACATGTCACGGCCCTGACGTAGATCTCACGTTCATGACCATATATATATCTTCTTCTCTTCGACGCCTTCACAGTCGTGAAACTGCATTCACGGCTCGTGAAATTTGATGCTCACGGTCATGTCGTCTTGTAACAAAACTAGTGTGATTTTCACGATTGTGACCGTAACGGTCGTGACTTTTTGAACTTTTATATTATTTTATTCTTTTGGCCTTCAGTTCGAGTTTAGAAAATTGTGGTCTTCTTCAATCACACTACCAAATGTCCTGAACACACAAAACTTCAACATTATGCAGATTTTGACTCCAAAAAATAATGATGTATATGATAACGAAATGCATGATAATGAAAATCAAAATGCTATGAAAAATATGAGTAATTTAGCACACATCATCAACACATTTACTACTTTATGAATCAAAGTCCGGTGGATGCGAATGACGTCAAAACTCCTATTGATATATGGTCTAGAAATCATGTTGATTGTACTAATCTATTTTTTTATTGTCTTGCATATTATTACGCCAATGACGGAAAACTATATTCAAGTGCCAAAGAAGGATCACAAGATATGCATAAGAGTGGAGAGCTCCAAAATCTAGTCTACTTCAAAATATCAAGTCATCCACAACAGAAGGATAGCCTTTGATGAGATGTTATTAGAGTGTCCCGTCTTCCTTTGCCTTCTTGCAATGAAAAACTCCTTCGTGGCCACATATCATAAATAATTAGATGCAACATAGAATTAATAATGTATTTGCTTAATTTTATGTCATCAAGTGAAGGTCTAACTTACCCTTTGTTGTGGGTCGAGTTGGTCAGCATTACTACTCGTTTCGAAGATGGTGATCATGACGATCGACAACCATCATCGCTATAGAACCATCTTGCACGACAACCATCCTTAACCTGCTATTGATCATATATCCTCTTATGGTCTTGTTGGATGGAACTAGCAGTCTCCTTTGTGTTCTACTCCTCGATTTGTTGGAAGGAGAGGTATGACTCCAGATAGCCATGGAACACCATTCAACTAATGTCGCTTCCTACAAACTTCCAAAGCAGACCATGCATTGTTAATCATATAGAATATATACTACAAAGCATGCATGCACAAGCCTTGAACTATGTAGACTTGGCAAGCTACATTGGAGAAGGAATGGCAAGGGATATGGGCTCGATGGTGCAGTAGTGACCAACACACCTAAGCACTGTAAAAGCTCCATAGATTCATCAAAGTACTCCATGAATCCAGCCTTGTACTCAATGCCGTGGAGGGGCTTGAGGCACTGAGGTTCTCAACGCGGTAATTTCACTATGATCATTGCCCAAATGTTGTTGAATGCCCAATAGGTTCCGAGATACCTCCTAGCTATAGAACTGGTTAGCCAAGGAGCCAGAGCAGAAGGCAAAGAGAGTAGGAGGAGTGCATATTAGATGTAGCCATTACTGGAGGAACTTGTATCCATTAAGCCCGAGAAGGGTATTTATAAACATAGAAAATGTGTTAGCATCAACAGTGGTGGTGACTGGTGAATGTGATGATCTGCCGCATTTAATGAACAAGAGGGAAACTTGATTTGTTAAGAAGGAAATGGACAAGAGAGAAGATGTTTATATATCTTATTCACCTTGGCATGTGTTGATAATACATTGAATCTTAAGCCAACAATAAACTGATATGACCTCTCAAACAAACATATATTAGCTTGTTTATCTAAGATATCATCAGAGAAAATGCCTAAAAAGTTTGCTGAAGCCCAAAAACATTAAAAATGGAGAAAGGCTATGGATGAGAAATTAGAGGCTATTGTTAAAGATTGTACTTGGGAAGTTATCCCTGATCCCAAGAGTAAAAATAGTGTGGCCTAAATTTTTTAAGAGCCTCTTTAGTTACTATTAAATTCTTGTGGAATATCTATCAACTTGATGTGAAAAATACTTTTTTGAATTGTGACTTAAAAGAAGAAGTGTATATGCATATTCCATCAAGTTTTTCTAAATATATAAAGTATTTTCATTTGAAGAAGGATTTACATGGGTTAAAGAAATCACTAGATCATGGTTTGAGAGGTTAAGAATGGATATAAAAAGATTTTATTTTGAACAAAGGTTGCCTTGATCATACTATATTCGTCAAGCATCAAAATGGTAAAATTCCAATTCTTCTTGTGTATGTTGATGATATATATGATTTTAACCATTGATGATGAAGATGAAATTTGTAAACTTAAATAATGTCCTTGCACTTGAATTCAAAATTAAATATTGGAACCATTTGAATTTTTTCTTGGTATAGAAATTTCTAGATTCAATAACTCAACGTAATAGCACAATGAAAATGTGGAATGGATCTTCATCAAGATATAAGAAAACTTAGTTGCAGACCAGTTAATACTCCAATAGAGCAAAATCATAAGATTTGTTGTACGTCAAGCTCCTTTCTAATCAAGAGAAGCATAAATATCAAAAACTTCTGGATAAACTTTTATATTTTCCAAAACATATATTACTTATGCAAGTGTTTGTTAGTCCAATGCATGCTTTAACCACGGATCATATGATAGTTGCAGAAAATATTATGAGATATATTAAAGGCTATATAGATACAGGCTTTTGATATAAAAAGGTACGATTTTAACCTTGAGAGTTATACTAATTATGATTGAGCAGATTGTTCGGATGATAAAATATTAACTATTAGATATTTTATTTCTCTTGGTGATAATTTAGTACATGGAGAAGTGAAAAAGCATTTGCGATTTGTATATCTAGCGCTGAAGTTGAGTATCCAATTATGGTTCAAAATCTTAATAAACTTATTTGGACTAATATCCTACCTCGTGATATCGGTATACCTTTTATACCTCCTATAAAATTATATTGTAACAATAAAGCAACAATTTGACTTGCAAATAGTCCTATGCAATAAGATCGGACTAAGCATGTCAAGATGGATAGGCATTTTGTTGGGAAAAGACTAACGATGGGCAATTAGTATGTGAAGTCTAAAGTCACATTGTTATAAAGCTCTCACGATAAGCTCTATATTCAAAAGTTGTGCACATTTAATCTCTATGCACAATTTGATCACAGGGGCGTAGAAAATAGTATAATGGGAATGTTGAATCGAGAATCTCGAGTGTGTTTTGATGATCACAAATTTGTAAGTGAACTTAGTCTGTACAGATGAACTTGTTGAGCTGAATTCTATAACAGGTTGATTCAAGTTCAGGAGATGTTAGATCGATCAAAGCTAAAAGAATGGACGACCTATGTACAGGAAAGACATCTCAGAAGAAACATATGTGTGCAGTGGCCGTCCTAAGAACATAGAGTGGTCGACAGATATTGAAGGAAGAATACATGTGAAGAGGAGTTGAAGCATGAGTGAATATATGAAGAGGGATCA
>LTAE01011065.1:2388-15822 GCA_001647135.1 Pontederia paniculata
TTATTATTATTATTATTATTATTATTATTATTATTATTATTATTATTATTATTATTATTATTATTATTATTATTATTATTATTATTATTATATTAAAATAATTAATAAAAATTCATTATTTATACAAATAATATATTATAATTAATTAATCATACTAATATTAAAATTAATAGAAATAATAATAATAATAATAATAATAATAATAATAATAATAAATCTATTTAATGATAATGATAAAAACAAAAAATACTATAATAATATTAGTAATTAAAATATTATATTATTATTTATTTAGTTATTTTATCATATATATAAATAAAATTTGAAAAGAGAATATAATGGGTTGCCACCTAAGTGACAATAATGAGTTGTCAAACAATGCAAATTACTTGTAACTTTAAATAAATGAACAAGAAAATATGGTGGATCCAAATAATTTAATACATATTATCAACTAAAGTGAAAAGATTACCTCAATAGAAAAGTACTTGAGGTCAATTTGAAAATAAGGGTGCACAATTTTCAACTCGTAGCAAATACAATATATGAGATAAATTAACGAAAAAATATGGTTAATGTCATATTGACCATATGGTATATATGGTACATGTTTTCAAACTTATAGCAAGAAGACATATAGAAGAAAATTAAGTTCAAACTAACAATAATAAATGCATAACTAACTAATTTGGATCCAATATATGAATAAGGTAATATGAGACTAAACGATAGTCTAGAATAAAATGGTTCTTTAAAAAAATAATAAAAGGGGAGATAATGATACAATTATTTTAATAACAAATTCATATTATGCATTTGATGAATCTCGAATAAAAAAATTGCAAGATTAAATTGAAAGACTAGTAGAATCCTCGTGGATAATATCTACATGATATCATGATAAGCTTTTGTTAGAATCGTATTTAGATCGAAATTCCATATGCACGTACTGACCTAACAAAAATTCAATCCATAGTTTCGGATCCATTTAACACACCTTATTAAATGATTAAATTGGTCTTCACGATTCAAGTCCTCTTCTATCTTTAGCATTTTCTTTCACTCCGATCGTACTCGACATTTTGATCACATGTTTCTATGCCTTCTTAAGGGGGAAAAGAAGAAAGAAAAAAAACATTAAAGAGAGTTGATTAGTTATCAAGGAAGGAGAGAGGAAGGAAAAGAAAAAATGTATGAGAGAGAAAGGGGCGAGATTAAGAAAATTAATGGTCATAATAAATAAAAAATGACAAATGATTAATGATTGTTATATTCTTAGTTGTTATGTTTCAAAAGAAAAAATCACTAAAATATATTTTACTATTTTTCTTGGCATTACAATTTTTTAAAGAAATTCTAATACTACATTTATAAGTAATAATTCTATCTATACACATTTCATATGCATAGCTGTAACATGATGACATTAAGAAATGGATGGGCTTCTTGGCCAAACTAATAAGGAAGGTTTAGGAGAGCCAACTTTGTTTAAAGTTGATTTCAATTCAAAACTTAAAATGTTCTTATGATATCAAATTAACTTATTTGAATTTAACTTGTTTACATATTAGGTTTTGCTTCGGTGTGGATATTTTGGGGTTTCAATTTTTCATGTTTTGAGGCACGAACTCCTCTTTACCCTTTACATAATTCATCTTTCCTTACCTAAATCACAATAAAATTATATTGTTATTTTTCTTTAGAGTCCCCGGTGTAATATAGCAAAATTGGAAAGAAATCAACATACATTAATGAAAATATTTTTTTCAATACGATATAAATAAAAAATACTTATATGATTAATCAATTTTAAATGTTACTGATAAAAATATTTCCTTCAATTTTTCTTAAATGAAAATAATGGCTTAACCTACATTAGGAGTGATAATAGTCGGGTTGGATCAAGTTTAGGCTAAATTCAACCCGACAAAAAAATAATAATGGTCAGTTTAATAAAAATAATTTAAAACCTAAATTTATTCAGTTCGAAAAATTTCAGATTAAGTTGAGTAGAATTATCTGGTTGAGTGATTCCTTTTTTAAACTTCAATTTTCTTTCATACACTCAAGAACTTTTATGAATAAAAAATATAATTTTAAAATAAAATTGAATAATATAATTTATAAATAACTTAAAATTATTAAAATATAAAATTATAATATTAATTAATTATATTTAATATACTAATATTATATTTTAAATTATTCGAGTTGAATTTTAGATTATCAAAATTTTAAATCGTAGATCGAATTTGACCTATTTTAGGTAATTCAAGTCAACCGATCTACAAGTGTCATTTCAAACCTATTAGAGGTTAAATTTTTTAAATATCAAAGTTAACATTGGAAAACAACGCCGAACCAAAATGCATTTTTTCTTTCTCCCCATGCAACAATGTGATCAATAATGAATGTCAATATATATAACTAAATTAGAATTATGTGATGACATCATAGGAAAACACATACGATGATAATATATTTCAAAATCTAAAAGAAGAGGAAAAAAAGTCTTTTAAGTCGGATAAAATTTATGTTACATTTGAAATAAAAAAATCATCCAAAAAATTCAACAGAGTTGTACCTAATAAAATAATTTGTTTTACTTTCTAATATACAAATTTAAATGCTTAATTAAATATTGAAGAAATTTTGAATACTTAACATATATAAAATAATTGAATTAACATATTATAAATCATGTAGATACACATTAACAAAAAAAATCATATAAAAATGTCGTGATTTTTTTTTAAACAATGAATATCCTTTTCATGGTTAAAGGGTTCATATATTTTGATGTTTGTCACCCAAAAACATATTTACTTTTCCTGAAAATTAGGCCCAAAAAAAAGAGAGAATTTTTTTCCTTGTAATTAATTGTGTTTGGAGCACGGCATCTATAAAAGAGCGTCTCGACTTCACCACCACCATTTCCATCTCTTCTCCACCCAATTTTTTCGAGAGCGCCCGTCGGAGCGGGCGACCTCTCGCTGTCCGCCGTCGATTTCTGCGCTGCGCCGCCCGCGCGAGGTACGACGATCTCGTCCCCATCTCCTATCGATCTCTCAGCTCCGCATTTCCGTCTTCCGATCGTAATTTTGCACGTAGGGTTTCGCGATTTGACGGTCGTTTTGCCGATTCAACGATCAAACGCTGGGAGTATTGGTGTAAAGATTCCTCTTTTAATTCATTTCCTTTTTTAACGTTTGGTCTGGAATTTAGATGGAAATGTGCGGCCGCGAGCTTTCTGCGCTTCCTTTTTGTCGAGTTTTTTTTTCTGTGGCGACTGGAATCATCTGGGGTTGCATCATTCACTGCAAATTCTCATCTTACCTCTAAAATGTTGAAATAAAAAACCCTAGATTTTTGTTCTTTTAGTGAGTCTAAAAAGGAAAAGAAAACAACCCTAAGAAGTTAATTTGTTTTGCGTTTCTCCGTCTGTTATTGGTGTTTGTGTTCTTGTTTTTAGATGTTTAACTTTTCTTCTACTGCAGTCTCCGACGTAATTGGAGTTACACTTTGGACCTCAATTTAAAAAGCTCTAATTGTTTCTTCGTGGGCTGGTTTGCCTTTAGTGTGCATAAATCCAACCCCTGCCCCATAAACAAATGTTCTGTCAAATGTTAAGAGGATTGAGCACGATACATAAGAAAGTTAGTTTGCACTGTTAAGTTGGATCATGTGTGAATGTTATGCATACATGATTTACAGAGTTGGATTTCAGGGAAAGTTTTGTCTTTAACTAGAGTGGAAATACTGATGCAGTGATGCTTTCTAGTGAATCAAAACAACCTAGTGTTAGTGAAAACTAATTCCAGTATCGTTTCTAGATCGTTTGTATTTCTTTTCCTTTTGTAACTAATATTGCCATTCTCCTCAAAAAGGGAAAAAACGAGTTGCTACCAGTTATAAGATGAATCTAGCATTTACTGAATTTATGTGCCGTTTCTTAATTGAACCTAAGACCTTTAGCCTGTAGGTGGTACTGAGATAATTTGGCCCTGAAGACTTCTGAATTTGAACCATCGATTAATGAAGACATAATTAATCATTTTAATAATTAGTTGTTTTATCATCTGTTTGGAGATTGACTAGATTGAATGCCATATTTTTTTGTGAAAAGAAAAAAAAGATGAATACCAAAATTTGTGGCAATCCCTTCAAAAGAAAATGATTAATATAGTAGGTACAAATTATTATTTTTTGGATGAATTAGAAAAATGATGATGGATGTATTAAAAAAAATATTACATGGATGCCATTTCTCTATACATATCAAAGTCAATGCTTAGAAGCTCTCCTGTTACTTCCGATTAAAGCGCATGTGCAGACTGAATGAATATCTTCTAGATATCATTTCTCCCTTTTAGAGACACACACATTCTGAATCCATATAGCCTGAATAATGTCATTAATACAACTCTTTGACATCTCCTAGCATAAACTGGATTCTCCATTTATATACTTCCTAGTGCCATAAAGGTCCTCCAAGTATCTGCCTTTGATGTCACGTCCATCAATGGGCACCTTGCTGTCTCCCATGCTTCATGAGCCACTGAGTACTGAAAGAATAAATGAAAAATGTCCTTTCTGCCAGAGGTCACAGCAAATATCCGCTCCTGACACCTGTCCAACTACGTGTGACCCAGTCAAGATCTTTCACCTTCTCAACAATCAAGCAAAAGTTCTGACTCGGAGTGGACTACATGTTTGCCAAATCATCTGTTAATCCAATTTTGTGTTATCATCCTGCAATCAGTATGTATCATAATCTGGCATGAGCTTCACGGGCATAATCTGAGATAACTTAGTATGCTATACTTTGCTTGCTAATGTCTTTTGATTTGCTTGTTTCTAAAAGAAATTGGTGATAATTGATTTGTCAAATGGGTGCAAATTGACTGGATAGTCAATATCTGATGTAAATATATGATAGAAGTATACATATTCTGTGGAATTATGTCTTGTCTTAACTTTGATAAAACTGGGGATTTCGGGTAAATTGAGAATTTGAATCAATATATCACAAAGAAACTCATAAATACATGAAAAATAGGTGCTTTGATGGTCTAGAATATTTTTGCCAACTTCTGACCAGGTGACTTAAAATGCTCCTATAGTTTCCATATGCTTCCTTGCATAGTTTTATGAGAGGAATACTTGTTTCCAGACTTATTTATTTCTTTTGCCAGTATCTTCATTTCCAATGAGAGGAATGCATTCTTCTCAATAACAGACATTTTTTCCCTTTTGACCTCTGCAATGAATATCTCCTGTGCATCAACTTTATAAAGTTATTTTTTACTCATCCTTTTCAGGTTTTGCTAGAATGGAAAGAATAATTAGAAACCACCGCAAACATTTATCCCAGAAGCATAGGTCAACTCCATACCCAACACCTTCAAATCCCCGCATTGCCTCAGCTAAAGGTGGAAATCCTAAGGAAACATCATTGTTGATGGAGAGAAGGGATTGGAAATGTGCAACTTGCTCAGTCTGTCTGGAGTTCCCGCACAATGCAGTTCTCCTCCTTTGCTCATCTCACGACAATGGATGCCGACCTTACATGTGCGGGACTGGCTACCGCTACTCAAACTGCCTTGAGCAGTTTAAGAAGTCATATTCTCAATCAGTTTCTTCCCAACATGAGTTAGGGGTGGAAGCTACCAACCATAATTCACCAGAATGGAAGAAACCTGAGGTAGTAGATCTGAAATGTCCACTTTGTCGTGGACAGGTCAAGGGATGGACCGTAGTGGAACCAGCAAGGAAATATCTCAACAAAAAGAAGAGAGGCTGTTTGCAGGAGAATTGCTCCTTCATTGGCAATTACAAACAGCTAAGAAAGCATGTGAAGGCTGAGCATCCTTGTGCAAAACCCCGAGCAGTGGATCCTGTTCTTGAACAGAAATGGAAAATGCTCGAGAATCAGAGGGAACGTGCAGATGTGATCAGCACAATCAGGTCATCCATGCCAAGATCTATTGTTTTTGGTGATTATGTGATAGACATGGATGATCATGATAGTGATCCTGAATTTGACAATGCTGATGGTGACAATCGTTTTGATGATGCAAGTGTAATATTTGGGAGAGGGAATAGTAGAACTAGCCGGCACATTCTTTATGCATTTCTCCGAGAGGCCGCACGTCGGAGGCTTGCAGCAAGCCAGGTACAATCAAGTAGGGAAGCTGGTAGTGGTGGTGCTGGCACCGCCGGTCATGGTCCGTCTGATGGGCTTTCCAATCATCTGAACGAAAATGATGCTGATGAAACTGCATCAGGTATAGTGATTTCTGGAAGACATCAGCAGCAGCATAGGGCACGAGGAAGGTGGCTTTAGGTGATGAGTCCAGATATATTAAACTTTAGGGTTTTGGAGAAGAGATAGATGTATGATCATGGTTCCTGCATATCCTTAAATTATGTCTCTTTTGTTGTCCACAATGTTCATGTTAATTCTATAAATTGCCTGATCTACAAACAGTATGCTGTATTGCCAAGTCACATTTTGGTGTTTAGAAGATGGAATGGCAGATGTAGTTCTCAACTCTCGACTCACGATTGATTACAGAGGTTCTATCACGGGCTTACCGAATGAAACAACCGTGTGCTTACTGAATGATTGCCTGGACTGCATTTTTATGTGATGATTAAAAACCCTGTGGCTTGAGTCTTTTTCATGATTTTTTAATTCTTTCTTGATCAACAAGAGTGTTTTCGTTGATATTTTTTTTTGTGAACTTTTATGCAACATGCACCATTATCTCTAGGGGGATGTTCCACAGCAGTAGAGGTAAAAATGATTTGTGTTCTTTTCTTCCGTGGCACTCGCATTTATGTTATTTACATGGATATTTTTACATCCTCAAACCAAAAGCTGACAAACTTCTTGAATAAAAGAACTGCTCACTTGTACAAAAAGAAAGATACTATAAACTTCTACTTATGGAGGTTCTACCTCAGTTTTTCCAACTATTTAGTATTGTAGGGATTCATCTAGTCCGATAGATCCATCAGAACGTTTATTAGCGCATGCCCATAGTGTGGGTGTTGGTGAATTTTTTCGAACCATAAGAAAATTACTGAAAAGCAACAATTTCCTCCGAGTGAATTATCCCTAATAATATTTATTTATTTTTCTGAAAATTGTCAATCTTGAGGATGCACATCTGTTTGAAATTAATTGGATCGAAAAAAAGAATGATATCCAGCAGTCCGTTTCAGATCACACATTATATGCTTGAAGTAAACAGAAAAGGTTTTCGAAGCCATTTATTTCATTCAGTGAAGCGTGAATACGATATAATTGGCTATATGCCGTGGTACTTCTACTTCGATGTAGGGTTGAGTCTTTCATTTTTCGTGGTTGGCAAGTATAATATAACATTCGTTTCTAATGGTAAATTTTATACATTTCCAAGCACTGTAAAACAGAGGAAATGATTGAGTTTCACCAATACATCTAGCCAGAAACCACTAGTTTCAAATCAGTTTTTAAATTAGATGATACTTGCACATTAAATCTAAAGAGTCAAATGCATGACAATGGCACCTAAAGAAATGGGCAGCCACCAAACCTAGTGCCGATGATAAATCTATGCTTGCTTTGGGAACAACATTGCACAAAAATGAAACCATGTCCAGTTCAGTTGAGGGCTGAAAATACAGTCAGAATGTTTTATCCACTGGTTTTAGTATTGAAGGAATTCTACTCCAGTTGAAATAAGGATGCATCGGTTTTGCTCCTCACTGTGCTGCAGCTCACAAAGGTAGGTTTCCCTTTCTGTCCTCCAAAAGTTTTAGCTCATCACGCCATCCTTCGATTTTCTTCATTTTCTCTACCTGCTCAGGGCTCATGTTTTGTACACCTTGCAGCTGTGCTTCTGCCAGCCGAATCTGCAATTTTAATTGTCATAAAAGGATCAACAATTAAGTTAGAATGCATATATACACATCTTCCTGCATATTATTGCCACATTGTTTTTAATGCCCTCTACCCTTCTTAAGGATACTTAGATGGTCCATGAATTATTATCTATGAGGTATAGCTCTGGCATAATGACAAGTAAATCGAAATTATATGATGAAAAAGATGGTTGTGCAAAATCTTAGATGGCAGCTGAGATTGAAACTATAACATAAGTATGTGTGAAACATATTTTTATTGCAAAGTAATATTTCAAGAAGATAATTGTTACCTTCTTTTTAACTGCTCGAATTTTCTTGTCCAGGTCCGAGCTAAAAGATTCAGGCTTTGCAACCTCCACTGAATCTGTAGAAGGGCTGGCTGGTGTCGGTGTTGCAGTGACAAATATCTTGCTTATTTGATCAGTAACCGAGTCCACTGATTCTGATCTTAGACATGTTTGTGTGGCAGAAGAAACTTCATGAATTTCTGTGTTCTCAGCTTGTTCTGAATCTGGTTGCTTTTCCTTGTCATGTGCAACCTGAAACTACTAGTCATTCATACTTCTAAAGGATGGTCTAAGCACAAATGTTCCATGGGCATTACTGATAAATGTAAACTCATGACAAATTTATATGAAGTATTACCAAATAAAAGTTTGAGAATGCATAGAGTGAGAACTCAAAAGAAATGTGAACCAGAACCTCCATTTGTTTCTTTGAAATCTGAAAGTTTCTGATTAAAAACGTTGGCGTCGCTTTCATGCAAAAAATAAGATAGCATTTAATTTCGAGTGCTTGCAGTATTCTTCTATTTCCAGTTAGAATATTAGATAAAGAAATATTGCATTGCATTATATTTTAGGCATAGGATTCCAAAATTACAGAAAATACTATTTGCTTAGGGTCTTACACAAGAGTATGAATAAATCACCAGATCACCCATTTTTTTCTTTTTTAATAGAATGGTTAAGGAATCTTGGAGAAATGTCTAGGAAACATGTAAGCTAAGCTTTGAGAAGAACAACCAGTAAATTAAAACTTCCTGATGTGTACAAAACAGTATCCTCAGTTCATTAATCAAAAGTTTGAGTAATTGGTAACCAGACATACTCAGCCATTCTCATCCGACAATATTGAAAAGTGTGACTAAAATGGGCATGGTACAATATGATTTTGAAATAAATTGAAATGTTTGGTTGATTACTTAACAAGCAGTATTCTGACCAGATAATACACATTAAAACTCATTAACCAACCAGGAAGGAGGTACAACTATCAAGGAGGCAAAGATTATAACTTTAGGGTAAATATCATGCATCCTGCTTTGGATTAACAGGAAAAAAGATACGTTGGGCTCATTGATTTTGATTATTGTCCTGTGGAACTTATAAAAGTTTGCATATAACTGCACAAAATGATCCCATCCAGAAAACTGCAGAAAAGGATCAAAGGCCTTATAAAAATGAAACCAGTACCATACTTCATATTTCTCCTAAGATAAGTATCCCGTTTCTCTAGAATTCCCAATTCTCACAAGAAAATTATATCCATATTCTTTATGTTCCATCGAGAACAATAAAAAAGATGAGTTATTTATTGAGCTCTCAAATAAACAGAATTTAACAACCTGCTGTCTCTTCTCCTTCTTCTTCTCGTTCCTCTTCGCCGATTTGCTCTTGGGCTTCTGAAGCAAGGCCGGATCGAGTCCGGGTGGCACCTCCGACTGCGTCCCTTTCTTCAGCTGCAACACAAAGAAGCCGACCAAAAGGAGGCAGCTTCAGGTTGATAAGCGACGCAAGATTTTGAATTCAAGAGAAATCCTGGTTCGGTGGGGAAAGGGAGGTCTCACTATGGCGCCTTTGGGTTGGTAGATGGCGACTTCGTCCTGGGGGACGTAGCCGGCGCGGATGCGGATAGGCTTGCGGAGAGTGCCGTCGGGACGGCGCGTGGGCGCGAGGATGCGCTCTCCTTCTCTGGGGATGGAAAGGAGGCGGGAGGCCGGCTGTTGCTCGCCGCCGGAGCCGTCCATCGTCGTTGCCGGATAAGAGAGAGAGACGCCCTCTTTGGAGGCTGCTAGCAGAGTAATTTCTCCAAATTGGAGTCCGCTTAGGTTTGCGGTTTTTTTTTTCACTTTTGGCCCAAATTAAATTACATATTACTATCAAGATCTATCCTTGGATATTAAAAATAATAAAATTAATTTAGTTGTCAAATGTGAACTTAAAAAAGTTTTACATGTAGATTTAATTTTTAGATTAAATCTGACAACAAATATAAATGCAATATTATTATTATTATTATTATTACTATTATTATTATTAACCCAATATTGATTTATCAAACCCTATATGAAGTATCAACTTGTATATGAGATAAACCTCACCACTTAAATGAATGATCATTTACAAAACTCTTTTACCTTTCTATATCTCATTCTTCTGAATATTTCATTTTAACTTTAAAACGGGATTGCTGGAAGAAAGAGAAGGGGGAATGAAATGTGAGTTACAATAAAATGAGACTTCCGAGGAGAACCTATACCTCCTTAAGATGTATTTGGATCGAGGATGACGGAGAGAGAGAAAAAAAATTAAAAAGTTAAAAATTCAATCTTCTTTTCACTCCTAATTAATTAACATATATTTTACCTTCTTCCCATTAGCCTCTTTTCACTTCTTTCTTCTCCTCTACCATAACACACTCTTGCCTCAATAAAAATCGCCACCCAAATAAGAAAAATGAAGGTAAAACTATTTTCCACTTAGGATTAACCAAAAATTTTGAATTTGTTAATGATGTTATACTTCAATTAGAACTCAATCTCTTAAAGAATGCATTTGAAGACTACTGCAATGCCTATGACATCAAACTTGAAACATAATAAGTGTGGAACAATATATGGTGCTCAGGTCGATCTGATATGTACAACTGAAATTGAGGCGTAGGTCGATAAATGGTAAACCATGTTTACTACATTTTTACTGTGATACAACACCAATTAGGGTCAGTTTAGATTAAGGTAAAAATATCTAAATGTTTTTCCTCCTTCATTCTATTTTGATAGTGTCCCCATTTTCTCTTCCATTTTCTTTCTTGATTGCCCTCTTACGCGAAGACCATTGTCGACCTCCCCTCACCGCAATTATCATCTCAAAACTCACTACAAGAAAGTTAGGATTTTGCAGCCAAATATTTGAGGCGGTCTCACAAATCCTCTCAATTGAGACAATCTTTAAAGATTGACCCATGTTGATACGATCTAGACCGCCTCAATAGAGATGGTCTGATAAATCACCGTAGTTGAGGCGGTCTATGCCTAGAAATTAATTGGCCCCTTTCCCCATCGTTTTTTTCTTTTCTCTCTACTAACTCTTTTTCTCCCTTCTCTTTGGCGGCGATCTTCGAGTGGGCAGCGATGATAGGCGGGCATCCACTCCGGCGGCCATCTCTCTGGCAGTGATCCAACAACGATATCCTTCTCCGATGGATCTAGGCAAGCTCTTCTCCTTTTCTCCTCCTTCTACGACGCAGATCTAGGCATGGATCTATCTGATCGGCATGATTAGACATGGATCTATAGGATCGGCATTGATCCGGCATGGATCTGCATGCACGCCTGCTCCAAGCTAGCGGGCACACCCGTGCAGGCTCGCAAGCGTTGTTGCTGCAGACTCGCGGAAGCACCCGCTGCAGGCATGATTCTATAATAATCACATCTTGATATATAATTAGAGAATTAATACATTGAATTGCAAGAAATTTTATAGGAATTTTTGGCAGTTCTGCTACATAGGCTTGATTTTCTTCGCAGAGCATGGTATATAAACTTTATATTCTTAGCTATTTAATATTGTTTTATTAATTGCTATTTCATTAGAAATCGAATAGATTGAATTACTTTAATTTTAAAGTTTAGTTATTTTAGATGATTGATAAATGTTTTAAAATTTAATTATATTAAAATATATCGCAAAAAAATATTTTCTCTAGGAAATCATTGTTGGATGTACAATAGGACTAATCCTAGTCATAGATAATTTACTACATAATTTCTAAATGGGGTTGAAAATTTTATTAGCTTTGCTTGTCAATCGTCTCAGTACTTACGTGAATAAATAATTAGATGCTCATGTCTAAAATATTATAACATCAAATTTTAGACAATCGAAGTTGTTAAATTTCATTTATGATTATTGGTATTGGATTAAATTTGGAGAAAAAGAACTAATTTCGACAATAATAATGATAGTCATATTTTGAGAGAAGATGATGTAGTATAAAGATATCAAAATTTGATTTACAATGTTGCTACAATAAAATATGGTGATGCTAGAAATCATAACGATTGTCAAGAAGAGACACCTCATTTAAAAGTAGAAGAGTTTTATGATTTACTCAATATTTCAACTAAATATTTATGGTCAGATTGTAAAACTCATTCTGAATTATCAGAAGATGTGAGAATGTTAAGTTTGAAATCATATCATAATATATCACATGCATGCTTTGATGCATTTAAACAAATCTTAAAACATGTGACACCAAGTGATGCACAAATTCGATTGAATTATTATCAATCAAGAAAACTTGTTTCTAAACTTGACCTACAATAGAAAAAGATTAATTGTTGACTCAATGGATGCATGTTATTTTATGATCATGATAGTGATTTGAGAGAGTGCAAATTTTGTGGTGTAGAAAAATATAAATCATCCAATGTTAGAAATAAGTATAACGATGAAGTTCCAAACAAAAGTATGCATTATTTACCTCAAATTTTAAGACTGAATAGACTTGATTCTTCAATTGATTCAGCATCACAAATGAGATGGCATGCTCAACACAATACCAAAGAAGTTATACTTCATCCATCTGATGGTGAAGTTTGAAAATATTTTGATCGACTGCATCCAGAATTCGCGTCGAAAATATAAGACTTGGCTTGTGTGCATACAGTTTTACTTGATACAATCAATCACCATCTTCTTGTTCTTATTGGCATATGATAGTTACCCCATATAATTTACCTCTGGGAGTATGTATGATAACTCAAATATATGTTGTTGACTTGCATTATTCATGGTCCTCATAATCCAAAACATAAGATATATATTGTTGAATCTAGGATCCTGAGAGTGTTTTAATGATCACAAATTTGTAAGGGAACTTAGATTGTACTGATGAACTTGTTGAGTTGAATTCTGTAACAGGATGTGTTCAAGTTCAGAGTTATTACTTAGGTCGATCGAAGCCAAAAGAATGGACGACCTATGCACATGGAAGACATCTCAGAAGAAGCATATGTGTGCAGCAGTCGTCCTATGAATACAGAGTGATCGACCTATATTGAAGGAAGGTGCATGAGAAGAGGGATTAGGGGTTGACCGGTCGACCAGAGATAGAGGAAGGACGACCGGAGTAAAAGGCTTAACTGGAAAGGTCGCCCGATGATGAAGAATGAGCGATCGAAGGCAACACCTTTGTTAAAAGGGATGGAGATCGGGCGGTCCTAGGAGAAGT
>LTAE01011066.1:2052-15821 GCA_001647135.1 Pontederia paniculata
TAATAATAATAATAATAATAATAATAATAATAATAATAATAATAATAATAATAATAATAATAATAATAATAATAATAATAATAATAATAATAATAATGTAGATTTCGATATCGTTATCAGATGCGGTTTACAGGAAGAAAGGATCATCGGCATCAATTAACCTGTGCTCAAACTGTAGCTTCTTATAAGTGGGGGACAATGTTAATTTATTAAACTTTTATTGCTCAATTATTTATTCTTTTATTGACTAAGAAAAGTTTGAACAAGAAGTTTGAATAAGGGACGGGGACCAAATTTATCTTTAAACAATTTATGAAAAACAAACTCATGACAACATAGAAAAATCAGCTTAATTCAAGGTTCATAATCAATTTTTGTTCCTCTTTACAATATATATGATATAAAAAAATAAAGGTGTTATCTTCTTAAGTAGGTAATATATTATCTATTTTTTTAATCGTAGAGCATTAAATTTATGATGGATATTAAAAAAAATTATTTATCATAGATTTAACATCATACGATTAGGACATATCAATACGATTAAGGACATAAATAACATGATATTATCTAAAATAGTTAGCACATTTATTAAACTCATCTAACGTACTTGTTACAAATGCATGCATATATTTCGTTAAATTACTTTTATTAAATTACTTAACATCAAAAATCTCAAATGGCAAAAAGATATTTAGTAATTCTAGCATAAACAAAGTTGTATTGCACTTTCACATTCGTTATACTTATAAAAAGAGAGGTCACAAAAGGTGCAACCAATTAGGTATGTCAATGCCTCTATGTTAAACATGATTATACGCAAGAAATGCATACTAAAAATAAACTCCTAGATAAGAAAAAATGGAGTTATTAATGTTTTTTTATCTTTTTCAGTGTTGAAAATAAGATAGAAGGGAAAATATTTGTCCCACACAAACTTTTAAAAAAATAACAGAAATCAGAAATGTTGTGAACCAAATCTTGAGGAATGTTGTGAAGTGACAATTATCCATCACGAATAAAAATGACATGAAAGGTCAAGAACAAAATAGAAACAAAAGAGTGATATCGATCCGGTTTAAAGCAAGTGTTAACATTAAAGAAGCACATCAGATAAACTTTTAGCAGAAACAAGATTCCATTATTTAATTCTAATCTAAACAAATCCGGTGCAGGAGGTTAACTTAATTACTTCTGAAAACGAATAGAATATAATTAGTGTCGGGCATAAGATAACAACATCCTTCTATTTTCCAACTAGGAAACCATGGAAATATTCCCCATTGCTGCTTTTTATATGACTTCTGTAAAATGAGAACTTGCAAGTTTAAGCAGTCACAAATCAGAATGACAGATATGTCTGAATCTTATCACTCTTTTATTAATTCCCCATGGCCTATTCTGGGATGGTAGTAGACCAAACTAAGTAATAAAAAAAATTGTTGATTGACTAACGTAAAAGAAAAAAAATACAAAAAAAAACGTTTTAAAAAAACTACTATAAAAAAATCAAAATAAATTTTAATCTTCATATATAACTCTGCTTAACTCCTACCATAACAGACTTCATTTTTTTTTCTTGCATTTTTTGATGGCACATAAAATTTTCAAGGATAAAAATTAGGATGATTAGAAGGCAACTTTGTCTTGGCCTAATCAATTTATTTTATCCCATTTCAGAACCAGAGGGCTCCATAGCAGATTGATCATTTAATCCACTTTGTAAGCCTTAAGCTTTTGTTTATGTCAGAGAGGGACATCCATTGCATCAATCCTGCCATGAGTAGTCCAAATTAAGCACTGTTCAGGAGATTAAACAAACCAAAGGAAACATTCTCATGTCCTCGCACCATCTCTGTCCTTATCCCCTCTTTCTTTCTTTCTTTCCATATGCTTTCCTCTGGAAACATGCATTCATCTTTAGTGACGTATAGACATATATATTATATACTTAAGAACGCCTATGAAAGCAAAGCGTGAACCTTTTCATCTAAGTTTCTTTAATCACACTTCCTTTTGTCCCACCCACATTTCAATAGGCTCTCCCTCTCCCTCAACCATATGTAGGCAATTTTTTTAATGGCCATAAGATTGATGCCAATTATTTTGTTCATTGAACCATGGCTGTGCATGCTTCCAGGTTACGTCTATGTCCATGGTCCTCTCAGTCGAAATGCTCATCACTGTTGGCCAGCCAGCAATTCTGTTCGAAGGCAATAGCACCAGCATCTGTTGCGGCTCCACAGTCGTAATCGGCCGTCGGATCGATCCGATCCTATCAATGGTTGTGATGCACTGCACTCTTTCGTTCATATTCTAAAATTCTTGTGATAAATGATCATAAAAGTATGATCACTTGAAATGCACACATCACCTGCACCTAAGTGTAATATAATTTGATCACAGGAACTAGGGCAGAAACTGAATATGATTATTGTTAATTCCATTAAACATAATTTTCTTTCTTATTCCGGTTTATTCAAGACAATACATCTTATTCTCAAATTACATTTTTTTTTCAAAAAAAGGAATATCAAATTCTCGAAAATCCATGATTCTTGATCTTAAAGTCCAATTTCACAACCGAACTTAATTATAAGGTAATGTACCTAGAAATTAGATCGTTTTGATTTAGAAAAAATAGCTAAAAATAAAATATGATAATGTTATAGGAATATCTTTTTTTAATATTGCTTTAGGATGTTGTGCATGAACATGCAATTAGACCATAACATATTTGTGTGAAACATAATGAACATATTATGTCACATCTGACCTTGTAATCCTGATACAAAGCCTTTGCACTAGCACCAGCAGGCTACCACTACTTTCAAAGTGAAAAAAAATAGAATAAAATTGAAAGCTATAGGAAGTGTTTTAGATGAGATGATGCAGCTACCACTATAAATTAACCACCCCATCCCTGATGCTTCCCTCCTCTCCATATCATCCAACCAACTCCCCAACTCTTCCCTCCCTTAGTTCTCTGCTACTTCCAACTAAGACTGTGTACAAACCAAACCATGCATCCGGGCGAGGTCGCCAGCATGAGCTACTACCTTCCATCTCTGGCACACCTCCCTCCTTTCCAAGGTCATTGCAGCATGTCTCCGACGACTGCACCCTGCTTCCAGTGGAGCAGCACTGTCTTCGGACCTTCTCCTGTGCACCAAATCCAGGACCACCTCAGCATGTCACTGCTGTGTGAAGTTCACCTGCCGGGAACCGCAGACGAGGCACATGAGCATCAACTGAGCCCTGATGAGCAGAGGAGGAAGAGGAGGATGATATCGAACAGGGAGTCCGCCCGCAGGTCACGTGTGAGGAAGCAGAAGCAGCTCAGAGAGCTCTGGTCACAGGTTGTGCAACTCCGGTCGGCAAACCGCCGCACCCTTGATGAGCTGAACAGTGCAATGAGGGAACTGGATGGCATGCTCCAAGAGAACGCCCAGCTCCGGGGAGAAAAAACTGCACTCCAAAAGAAGTTTGAGGCGTTGCTCGCAGGAGAGGAGTTGCATGAGAAATTAATGGAGCGAAGGCAGCTGTAATTACTGCTTCACCTACATATTGACATCCTTAAATTCTTCATTGCGCAGGCTTTTTTCTTTTCTGTTTGTTTAGATTAATGAAATGTACTGATATTACTTGTGTCACTCGAAATTCAACTTGGACAATTTAGCTTCATATAGTTCAAATTTGAAAACAACAGCTTGATTGAGGAAGAAGACATGATATCATGGGAATTGGATTTGAACTCTAATAACTTAAGCGTGGGAGTTCCATTTACTCATGGATACTTGAAACCAATGGACCTCTTCAAAGGAAGCAATGTGCAAACTCCATAACAATTAATCACTGCAACATCAGAAAACTTTAACAAGTTCACTTGTAATAAGGATGCTATAGAGTATTTTACATTTGGCCATGCCAAAAGAATTATATGTACTGTGCGAGGTGCACTATCTATGCAAAAAAGACACAAAAAGAAATATCCTCTAAATTCATTATCTGAATTTTGGCATAGACTCAATATTTCACCAACCAAATTTCTAGGTGTGTGTTCTCTTCAGAGGTTTGAGATGTGTTTTCTTTAATCTGTGCAAAAATCAATGTGTCAAGCGGTGATCGCTATTTGTCAAGATGAGTTGAGATAATCCTTTATCAGTATAAAGATAGGACTGTCATCTGACATATTCCCCGCTTGTTCAAACAAAATACTATCCATTCTCGCTTGAACTCCACTCGAGGAGGATGACACATCCTGCAACAATCCCTTTACTGTATTATCCAGATCAAATACATAACTCCCAATCCCACTCAATACTTCCGCAAAGGATGTGGAAGGTCTTGAAATCTCCACCAACCTAACCTGGGATGAAGAAAACAGAAAGGTAGTGAGGAATAACCCAATATGGAATGCAAGGTTGGCGTTTCATCTGAAATTACAGCCATAAATATTAAATTGCATTATATATATACATAAGTTTGGTTAGATATCCAAATGCTAACTGTGAAGTTTACTTAGTAACAGAGCTCTAGAAACCAAACGATAACACACTGAAAAAGGATCTCAGGCTCAACATGGAGCATGGTGTAGTTAATCAATTGAAATGTCTTGTTAATAGATAAAACATTACAAATACCTAACATGATAAAACTACATCAGTCTTGGAAATAGTAAAGGAAGATAATTAACTGACTTCTTATGTGGTCCTGAGATCACTTAAAAGGAATAGTAAATAATCCATTCAAAACTCCATGAACACCAAGCCCAACTATTTGCATGAGCGTGAGATTGTGTAGGTGAAGGGAACTTGGAATATTAGCATCATTTCAAAAGCTATTTTGTTGGGGAAAGCGGCTATGATGTCGGTGTAACATGACGTGTATAGAGAAAAATGGTATTTCAAGGGAAAAAAAAGAAACCTGTTTCTCTTGTGGCAAATTAGCTTTGATCTTTGCAATGGCAAGAGCTTGAGAAAATCCACCTATCACGTCAACCAGTCCTCGAGAGAATCCATCTTTGCCACTCCACACCCTACCTTGAGCAACCTCCTCCATCTGATCCACCTATTTACAGAACAACCTTTAGAAAAGGCTATAAAGGGAATATTCTTTTCAGAGGGATGCATGCGCTTACTGTCATTGACCGTGAAGATGCTGCTTTATCTCGAAATTTTCTATAAGCATTCTGTGCAGACTCTGCAAAAAGTTCTGCTTCCTCTGGCCTAAAATTATTAAAATTCCTCAATAGTGAAGAAATGTTGCCGGATATTTCCAGCTAAAATCTTAGAAGTAAGCGATTACTATTACAGTTCTTGAGGAAAAATAGCTCAACACATTCTAGTATTTTCTGTGTCCAAGCGAATGTTCTATATTGGTTTCCTTCATATGTATTAGACCTTTATTGTCTGCACATGTATTAGCATGAAAAAAAGTAACATGCTCCGCTCATGATAACTTTTCAATTTACATTTGCTCATAGTATTGCATCATAATCAGGATTTCACATGGAAATAAATTATGAACTTAACCACCACGGATTAGAAAAATATTGATAAAATATTTTCTTACCTAAAAGGACGTTGCTCAGCAGCAATGAGCTCAGCATATTTTCCTCTTGATATAATCTCCTTGTTGAAACCAATTCTTTCATAAAGATTTTGCAAGCTAAACTTCCCTATATGTTTCAGCGAATCAGTTTAAGAAACATTAGAGGAAAATAATAGAAAATAGAAACAATTTAGAAAAAAAATTAATTGTTCTATCAAACATGCTACAAAAAAGGGTAAAGCTCTCTTAGGATTACAATGTGGTAAAAAAATTCTAATATGTGCATCACCATTCCAAAGAACATTGCATTAAACCTATAAATTGGGATAGCAAGACGATGAGCAAGTTATTGAAGACTCGAATAGATTGTGATAAGATTTGGCAAGGTTAATTTACAGAATAGACCTTCTCAAAAAAAAAAAAAAATATAGAATAGATTTTTGCCAGTGGAAATTGATGAGTATGTGCTAAGAGACGTATGTAGGGGTATGTTTTGTCTTTCCTCCTTGGAAACATCATTAACCATTCCAGGAAAAGATTATTCAGGTGTTGATTAACATGAATTGCAATTGAAGTCACAGAATTTAAGATATCATGCAAGGGTCCTGGTCCTAGATAACTAGACTTAGAAATTTTAATATTTATGTTACACACTTGACTAACATTTTTTCCAGTTGTCACCCCAGCACCAGGAAGCATTGTCCTAACTAATCTGGTTAGATGAACCAGCAAGGATATTCTGCATAGACAAAGAATCGAACTCAAGACCTTGCTTAAGTAGAAACATGGTGCTTACCACACGAACCAATTATTGTTGGTTTTCTAGCTTTGGGGGCTTGGATAACATGATTAAGATAACTTGTTAACATCATTGTATCATCAATGCTCCTATGAAGCAAACGCATATCGTTACAAGCACAAGATAGTTGCCTTTTTCTATTTATGTGCAAACCATACAATTCAAAGGTTATGATGACATTACACAAGTTTTACTTGAATTATATAATTAATAACAAGAAACTATATTACCTGTGACAACTCCAATGGAACCAGTTAAAGTAAGCTTCTCAGCAACAATAACATCTGCTGCCATGGCCATGTAGTATCCTCCACTTGCAGCAACATCTGACATTGATGCAATTACAGGTGTAGAAGCAGCAAGAAGTCTGATCTCCCTCCACATTCTGAGTTCAAATTGTGAGCAACATCACAGAGATGCCAAATGATATAGCTAAAAGTCAGTAAAAGTACAACAATTTGACATAAGAAGCTAATGAAGATTTTACTCTTTCTGCAATGTCAAATTATGTATTTAGATAAAGTATTATTTCACACCATGCAACAGAGTATCATGCTAAACCTTGTTGGATGGAAAGTCATCTGCAAGCACTGTTACTTCCTTATGAATTTGTTGCACAAAATGATTTCAAGAAGAAAAGTGAACAATGCAAAGCGAAAAACGCAAAACTAGGATTACTATGACAACTATATCTCGGACTAGGTTGTTCCAACAATCTCAGCTTGCTTACATTATGCATCACAATTCCTATTTTTGTTAACTGTTAATTTGTTATCAAGCAATAGTAGTTGTGGTCTCAGTCTAAAGTCTAAACAGTATGTAATGCATCACCATAGATGTACTGAATTGGAGGAGTCTGGTCTCATCTTTTAATAGATATGCATTTGTCAGGAAAAGTTCAACTTTTTTTCTATTTCTTCAAGAGATATATATACTTAAAATCTTGTCATCTCAATCAGCAGATAAGAATTAATGTAGAACTTACAGATCAGACGCTAAGGCATCACCACCTGGACTGTCAATTCGCAAAATAACAGCCTTGTACTTCTTCGACTCTGAGAAAAGAAAACTCAGATAGCAAATATAAGCACTAAATAATTGTCAAGAATGTGAATACAAATCCAATGGAAGAACTTAACAAACTTTGAGCTTAATGGAAAGTCCGTCTCCTCAATGCTTTATAAATGTGAACAACAATGATAACAAGATAACTCAATATACAAAGAGAAAAAAAAAGTAAACGAATATGATTCAAGCCACGAGGATCGTGTTATCCACAACCTGAAGAATATAGATATCAGACTAACCTCTAACAGAACGAATCTTGTCAATTAGTTGCTCAGCAATGATGCTAGAGTTAGGAGAACTTAAGGGGCCACGACTGCGACTTATGCTTCCAGAAGCTCGAATAACTGCTATTTGTTCATTACCTCCGTGCAAACCAAGTGTCCAGTTTCTTACCCTAGTGTATTTCCTGTTGTAGGGAAATCAACTGTTAGCATCATCTTATTATGCTCAATAGCAATATATATTTAGAGTATTTTCATATCACCGATAGGCATGTATTATTGCTCCTCTCAAGGATCACCATAGTACTTATTTTTTTAAGATAACCATAGTACTCTCTGATATGCATACAAAACTTTAGGTTCAGGAATTTCTGAATTTTTTTGACAAATTAGAAAATTTGAATTAAAAGCCAATAATAACAATAACACACTTCAAGCTACATAGATGCATTATAATTTCCCAGGCAAATTGAACTCTCCTAAGATTTCAAAGAATGAACAAAATGCATGCCTTCTGGAAAAAGAGAAACTACAATAGCCTGTAAAGAATAATGAAACACGTCTCGTTATTGATTACATAAAGAATAAAGAAACAGAAGAAGAAATCTGTCTCCTTCTGGTCCAAGTGCACAAGTTTACTTCAATGATACTTCCTGAACATTTCAGTCATTTGAGTATAGGAGAAGATCTAATCATAAGCAATATCTGGGGGCACTAAGAAAAGAATGTTTAGATGTAATCGAAACTTTTTGAAAAAGTAAATATGAATTCTACTATGATACATCACACATAAGAGCCTCTTTAGTGATGTAACCTACTTATAATCAACGGCCCGAAGCTTTTCCTTCTCCTCTTGGCCCAATCTTTTCTTCAGCATTGTCCTAACCTGCAAGTCGAACCAATCTCATTTAAGAGCTTTTTCTTGTAATAGAAATCTTTATTGCATACAACGGTACAAGTAAATGAAAGATATACATAAAGTAAGTGAATAAAGTCAATGGCAATATGTTAAGATAGAGAGAAGTAGGCTTACAGTTAGATAAAGAATTAGACCAACAAGAAAATACTCCCAAAAGCTCCTTCACCAATAATGTAAAAACAAATATTATTCAGAAACAATACCAGGTGGGTCTATTTAATGTACATTCTACCAATACTTTTGTCAAGGAGGGAGGGATAATGATCATCAGAAAAACCATTCCAGGATACTAAATCATCCTATCAAATTCAATGTAAACAAAACTTTATGTTAAACAATTAAACTAATTGCTAGATCCAATATCCTATGTCATTTTCATTTAAATAGCTAGCAAGGAAGAGTTTGTACCTCATCATCATAGAGTATATCTGTGATCCAGCCTTCCTCTTTAAGTTTCTCAACTTGATAAACTCCTGAGTTGAGAAAATCCTCGATTTTCTCTTTCGTCTTTCCTAGAACAAGAAAAGCCTAGGATTCAAGTCACTGACATTCAAAGTTCAAAAAAACATTCTCCGTAAAGGAGGTAAAAGCACCTTGAGCTGAAGAAATTGTATCCAGCCAATTTTCATAAATATTATCAAGTAATGTGGTCAGCATTTCCCTGACTTCTTTTGTCATGCTTTTACGAGAAAGTTGGTCTCCAGCACTTTTATATCGACCAATACGCTCAACTTGTGGTTCAACTCCTGCTTTCTCAAGAAGACCTGGAAAGTAACCATGTACACAAATCGCATCATAACAAAGTCTTAAAACTCCAAACCCAGAGACTGAAGGTGCAGAGAGTTTTCAGAGAAAATGATTTCTCATAAGACCACTCAGGTCCTGAAATATAAGGTGTTACCAGTTCAAAGCATGGTGCAAACACCAACATAAATTCAAGGTTTGAACTGGATACGAGAAGCCATCATGATATGTAACCACTATCCTTTAGACAGGTAGAATATAAGATCATATTGCAGTTGGCATCTTGAGGATGGATATCATAAACTTACCCCCCAGAAATGATGATTGAACAGTGAGACCATATAATGCAACATAAGCACTTGGAGGAGCATATATTTCTTGACAAGCACACGCGAGGTAGTATTCCTTCTCTCCACATATAGGCATGTAGCTCACAATGAACTTACCTAGAGAAGGTCATTGGTGATATATATCAAATAGGAATGAAAGACTTCAAAATTTAACCATCTCCAATGAGAAGTTTCAAGTTACTCACTGATTCAGTGAAAATTAGGTAGAGAAGAAAGTATATCTTGATGGAATATAACTTGTTCAGACATGTCTAAAGAACATAACAGAACATGCAAGCAAAAAACATAAAAGACACTGATACAAAGCAAATAAAATGTACATTACCTTTCTAAAAGATCACTGATATCCAATAATAATACAAAAAAGAGATGAGCAAAAAGAAGTAGTCGAGATCAGGACAAAAAAAAAACTGTATAAAAGTCTGCCCAAAAACATGAATGCACAAAAAAGGATGAGCCAAAAAAACCAACACTGCATTCAAACTTACAATGAAGAGGATAGTGTGGTATATGTGCCACTGACATAGCAGATCATAATTGCACATATAAGCCATGACAAAGAGCAGATGCTAGCAGAATAAGTAAACTGAACATTCTACCCTCGCCTGGCCTCCCATGACAAGTAGTTCATCATCCATCCATGACAATTAGTGCTGTATTTAACAGTTCTTCCAAACTGAATTAGTAGAAGGTACATTAATTTGTGGAATCAAGGTACTAGGTTTCATTTTTGACATGCAGGCCAGAATAATTTTCTGTGTCACTTGCCATGAGTTACAAAATCATACATAACTAAAACAATGATTGCAAACATTTGGCAAAGGGATTAAAGATCACAGTATCAAATTGATGAAGCCTCTCCATCATTTGACATTAACTTAGAAATAAGTGAAGCAAGCCATAAAAGATATCAACTCTTGTACCTGACTTCTTGAAATTTAGTATGTGCCTCCGAATCTCATCAATTTTGCCCCACCCGCAGCTGAGAGGTTCTATTTGGAGATAGATGCCAGATACACGAGGGTCGTACGCCGCTTTTATAAAACTTTGGCAAATCTCCGGTAGAGATAACCCCGACGAGAAGCGCGTTCGTAGCTGATCCGATATCTATACCGCAAGAAGCACGAGATTACGCTGCAGTCTGCACTCGGCGGAAGCAAGAATCGAAGAGCAAGGGAACACTGACCTGGCCCCGGAGTACAAGGTGGAGGACGCTACCCTTCTTGACGCGCTCCCAGGGCAGCGCGATCAGCAACCTCAGCTTCACGGTCAAGGTCTTCCACCAGCCGAGGCTCTCCATCTCGAACTCGCCCGTCGGGTAATCCCCGTTCGCCCCCTGCATTCCACCCGGCTTCTCCAGCGCACCGTTGCCCTCCGACGGCCCCGAAGGGACGGCCGGAGACTTCTCTTCGCTGCTGGCCTCCTCTGCCTCGTCGCCCCCGGTTTTCGAAGCCGAGGAGGAATTGAGAGCTCGGACGAGCGAACTGAGGCGACCACTGGTGGAGGGAAAGAAGGGGCGGGAGGGGAATGGCTGGAGGATGACGTAAGAGGAAGAATGCGACGACGCCGGCGCCTGAGGCGAGTGGACGAGGAGAGGAAGAGAAGGGCAGAAAAGGGTTTTACATGAGGGCCGGAGGACGACGGGGAGAATTTGGTGGCGGACGGAGGCGGCCGTGGTGGTCATAGGGTTTACGGCGAGGAGGCCGCCGGCCGCTGGTGGCCTCCAGAAGATAATTTTGGACATTCTCTCTCTCTCTCTCCTCTCTCTCTCTCTCTGTCTGTGAAAGGAGGAGTTGATAGAAATGGAGGGAGAGGAGAAGAAATGAAGGCAGGACAAGGTCGTCTCCAAGGCCACGTTGCCGGAAAAGAGAGAACAAAAAATCCATTGATATTTCAAGAAAAAAAGTGCTACTGGAAAAAGATGGACCGTTGGATCCATAAAAAAAAATTTGAGAGGCAGACGCATATATTGATATTTTACAATAAAAGTTGAACGAATTATACGAGGTATGCACTATGTAGTAAATATTATTGACCAATGAAATGATGCAAACTCTCATTATTTTTTTTGGCGAACCCAGTCTTCAAAGTGGGTCAACTAGTAATTCAAGACTATTAACAATTGACTAAAATAATCGACATAAATAATAATGATGAGAAGTATTGTGTTTAAAAATATTTTATTATTGATAATAAAAAAAATAAAAGTGGCATGCACTATTTTATTAATTTCATCTGATATACAATTTATCCAATTTTAAATTTACCATTGATAGCAATGTCCACTAATTCATCTCATATGCAATCTATCAATTTTAAATTTACTATTGATAGCAATGTGCACTTAGAGATAATGTTGATGGTCTTTTACCGATGGGTAAAGAGGGCATATTGTTGTATGGCTCTTGGCTGCAATCCCACATCGTGTCGCAGGATTCCGGCGATGCCCACCTCCAAGGATGATCAGACCGGGAATCCACACGGGAGCTTCCGCCGCCAAGAGCAACGAACAACTTAGATCCCAAAATCGAGGCATTCTCTCAATACCCTGACGAAGCAACATACTTTAGCAACACCCTTCTCTCAAACAGATACCCTAAGAGCCATTAACACTATCACCCTCGAGATTGTGCACGGGGCATCAGATAAGATCGAGGCTCCTTTGATCATGCCATGTGGTGCTATTCACGTGGAGGAAGTTGATCATATGGCTCAAGTTCCTGGCGGAGAACCCTATGTTCATAAAAAAAATTTATTACCACTAACCCTTATCCTTCTTCTTTATTAGATACTTTATCCTTCCCACCCTTGCATGCTCCTAAGCAAACAAGAGGAAGCTTGTCTATAGAATAACATCCAACAACACCCACCAATCTGGTAGCAAAGTCTAGCACTACCCTATTTGAGATACTAGTTTACTCCGACGAGCAGCTGGTTTCCCAGGTTCAAGAGCATTAACAGTAAGATACCTCCTCTTCTGACTCCAAGAAGGAAGAACCAAATGAAGATCTATTGCCGAAGCTTCGCGAGAACACAAAGCGCATCAAGAAAACAAAAGAACGATTCTCCCCTCCTCCCTTGAAGCTCAACTCCAAAAAGAAAATAGGAAAATAAAAGAAAGGTAAGATAATTGCATCTATTACTCAACATGAACCCCTACACGCGCGTGAATGTTAGGCTGGCCCGAAAACGCCTCAACACTCAAACACAAAGCGGATATTATCAAGATCCTTGCATGGAACTATATAGGAGCCTTCAGAAGTAAGGTCCACGACATATTAGCAAATATGATACATGAGTATTCTCCAAACCTTATTGTTTTACTTGAACTCACACTACCCCCTAAATCTGATAAAGTCATAAGACACATTGGTAGAAGTTGGGCAGGGTGCTTTCAGGCTGGTAATGGAGCCGCAGGAAACATCCTCCTTGCCTTACAGACCAATGCCACCAAGGTAACCCCTATCTTCACCAATGTGCACTGCCTACATGCAATTGTTACGATTGATAATTTATCTTTCTTGCTATCGGCTATCTATGTAGCACCTCACCTATTTTGCATAATGATATCTGAAACAATCTTGCCTCCCTTTACCTTTGGGCCATCATTAGGGACATAAATTGTACACCTTTCCCAGAAAATAAAAAAAGGAGGGGCTCCTTTCAAATTAACCAAATCAATATAACTTTTTAGAAACTTATTGCAAGATGATGGGTTAATTGATACACCTTTAATTAGCTCACAATATACCTGATGCAATAATAGAATATTGATGCGAAATGTGGGGTAAGATAGAAAATGACCACAGGTTAGGGGATTAACCAGGATCGATCTTCTATAATGGATGTCTTCACTTCAAATTTTACTATTTATAGACCTAGCACACTCCTATTACCGCAAGTATACGATAATCGTCGAGTACTTTAGGTATCGATCCACAGGGAAACTTTATTTTCACGCTTCTATTATTACTGTTCCGCAACCAAGCTCTCGCGGTTAGGGGGCTTGACACTAGAGGTCCAAGCCCTAACCAGAATAGGTGAGGGGTAATCAATGGAAATAATATTTTTGTTGTTTTTTATAATAGAGAAAGCTGAATTAAGAAAGATAACTT
>LTAE01011067.1:0-13124 GCA_001647135.1 Pontederia paniculata
ATATATATATATATATAGAGAGAGAGAGAGAGAGAGAAAGAGAGAGAGAGAGAGAGAGAGAGAGAGACTCAGCAAGTGATGCAAAGAAAGATGGTGTCTAGGATCTTATAAGAAATCAAACAAGGATAATGTATTCGAAGATAAGTTAGTCCAATCAAATGCTAGAACCAGAATTAGCATGTGACCACATAAGGAATGATGAAAGCTCTAGTGTTACAGAATAAATGGTGAATACATTCTTTTGAGGTAATGATCATGATCATAATTGAAACATATGATTATAACGATTGAATTATGATCAGTGAAATAAGAACGGGAAAAAAATGATGGTTAGACAAAAGTATCAGAATTGTTTTGAGGAATAGTTATCAATGATGTTATCATATGATGATTAGGATCTAATGATGAGGCATATAGGAAAAATACTATGACCCAAGTCATATGATCAGGAAGTTATGGCATGATTAAGGAGTTCTTCTATTATCTTGCTATCGAGGAATCACATTGGATGATGGAAGATAGATATGAAATATGTGATAAGCCTAGTTGTCATGCCTAAATTCGAGGATGAATTTAATTTTAAGAAGGTTATAATGTAAAACACGACCCTTTTTTTTAAAAAGTATGAAAACGGATTGTGTCCAAATGGGACACGACTTGTGTTCACCTGTCAATCGGAAACCCTAATTTAAAATAATTAGAAGACCTAATTTGACTTCATTTTCAAACTATTCCAAACCCTATGACACCCTATATATACGGCTAGAAAGCCCCAAACCCTCATTATCTCTCCCTCAAGCCATCAGAGATTCCTCTCCTCTCTCCTCTCTCCCGCTCTTTTCTCTCCTCTTCTTCACTCAAGGCCTAAGGTAAGACCAAAGTAATTGATCTTTTATTTCCCCTCTCTTATGGCCTCATACTAAGGGAATTATGTAGGAGATGTAGCACATGAGGATTATAAAGAGGAAGAACAATGGAAAACCTAATGCTATCATGAAGAACGAGATAAAAATTTAAGGATAACCATGGAAAAGGTACGTAAGGGGACCCTTAGGCTGGTAGAGAAATCTAGAATTATTTTTCTATCTACGTTTCTCTATCTATCCATGGTATTAGGAGAAGAATGTTTTCCTACAAGTTCATGAAAGCCTTATTAATGTTTGAAACTAGAAAACATGGATTTTTTGAGATAGAAGTACTCTTGTCATGATCAAAATTTTTATACTAAACTTTATACCCAAAATAATTGTTAAATAAATGTTGGATGGACGGACCCGAACTGCATCCCCCTGACACGTTCCGTGTTGCGCCGCTTAAAGGAAACCCCACGACAGACGCGGGTTGTGTTCATCTCGGACACGGACCGTGTCATCACAGCGAGTTATAGATAAACCCTAATGTGGTCCATATTGATTGAAACCCTAGTGCCGATATGCGGGCTATGTCACCAATCATGTCCATGTGGGAAGAAAACATTGTGCATCGACATGGGCAGTGTTTCGATGGTGGCATGAAGAAACCTCAATGCCAAATGTTGTTTGTATTCATCTTGGTCGTGGACTTTGTCTTGGCTACAAAATAATGTGAAACCCTAGTCATCCATATCAACTGAATAGAGCCGCATTAAACCTAGGATGGACGATAACCCATCACTCGAACTAAACATGGTTCGTAAATGAAAACCCTAAAATAATTTAATTGGAAAAAATGGTTCATGTCGGAACTCCACACGGACCACATCCAGATCGAAGATAGAAATTAATGAAATGGTTGTCGAGCCTGGACCGTGTTGATTGACCGAAGAGAAGAACATGCACCATAAACATACTTCATTGGATTCTAAAATGGACCACATTGAGGGTGATGAAAGGGGGATTATGGACATGCGCCGTTTTGCATCATGACACAGGAAAGACCAACATGGCAACACCGACACATGATGGAAATGACCTGTGTCGCTCCCTGACATGACTCATTTTTTGAAAGAAAGGATATATACATACATATATATATATATATATATGATCTTTATGTGATATGAATGATATGTTATGTTAATAAAAGCTTGAAGATAATTAAAAGAATGAAGAAAGATAAAAATATGAAGAAAGATAAAAGATGAAAGATGTGGGTCGTCATGTGCATTGATTGTCAAGAGAGAAAAGAATGAAAGTTAAAGATAGGAATATGGGTGTAACTGAGTGAAACCACACGGTGGTGAAGGCAAAACACTTAGCCATTATTACTATTGTACATGACTCTACACCATGTTCAACGAATCCAAGAATTTCACCAAAAAGGAATTCTCCCCCACAAAAAGACGCTTGTCGTGATGTGTACAAACATTGAAGAAAATACATGAAAGTGCCTTGAAGTTCCTATAAAGAGATGAACTCTTTACATGATCAAAAAAATCAAAGATGAAAGAAATTAAAAGATAACTTCTAAAAAAGATTGAAAGATGAAAGAATAAATGAAAGAAAGAAAAAGATGAAAACAAAGAAAAGAAATCATAGAATAAATGTTGTTCTAAGAAAAAGAAAGACAAAAGAATAACTCACTAAAATAAAAGCAATCCAATGGGATTGATGATTTTACATGCTTGCTATATTTTATGCTTTATTGATGCCTTCATATGAAAATGTTTTCAAGGTATTATAAATCTTATTTCCCAACATAGTTTAGTATTCTTTTATTTTTGTTTTACCCTATATAAGGCTTACAACTGGACATTAGTTCACGGGAGGTTTTCCTCTCCATGCACCTAGTTCCTGCAGGTATACAGGGCTAAGTGATGATGATGGTGGAGTGGACAACGAAAATGTTCATGTTGACACAAGATGATTGCACATTATTTGGACTAGGTCTAATTAGATGGTTAATGTGATCTTAGTCCTTATTTATATAATTAGTATTCCATAATGTAAAGTTTTAATTTGTTTTTAATTTCCGCACAAGTGTACAAGATAGTGACCATAAAAAAGTCAAAAGCCAAGTCAAAGTTAAGCATGAGTAACATCTTCAAGAGATGTTAGGTAAGTATTTGGAGCAGCTTTTGGGTGTGTTACAGAACGGGTGGATCTAGCCTTCTTGTTGTGGTCTGTGATAGGAATTAATGGGTTGTGATATAGTGATCTGTCAGATATAGTGACCTGTGACATACCACTTTAATACCTCATAATGAAATATAACGACTCATCACACCGGGTACTCAAGCATGGAAACTCTCATTTCTTGTCACCTAGGGCCCATAACTTAATGTATGACCCATTACTTCATTCAACTTTATTTGTCTTCTTTGTAGAGGTCATAAATTATATCCTGGCCCGTGAAATGCCATTTAACGACTCGTAAGATCCACATCACTAGCCGTAAGATCTCTAAATCTATTGCAACTTTGACGATTGTGATAGCCTTAGCAAACTTGATTTTTGCTGTTGTCACGGGCCGTTACAAACTCATTTTATCAGCCCATTAAATAATGTTACAACCCATGACAACATAATTGATTTTCCATTCTGGCTTGATTTGAACTACAATTTGAGTGAAGTTTTCTCCAGTAGCTCGTTATTACTTCATCTTGTTTCCTAAATAACAAAAATAAAATATAGATAGATTTATGATTTCAAGAAATAAGTAATAAAATGGATGCATGCTATGACAAAACTAACTAAAATGACACTAAATATAAGCCTAAAAATATGTTAGAATATGCATGCATCAAGTACCCCCAAGCTTAAAGTCTTGCTTGTCCTCAAGAAAAGTTCTCAGTCTAACTCTCATGTGCCTCAAAAGAACATCTGTCTTTCATCAAGGATTCAAGCATTATATAGTTTCTAAATTTCAAGCATATTTAAACAAACATCAAGTCCAACCTTGAGCAAAAAGAATAATATAGTCTATCAAACAATAGCATTAATGTTGAATATGTAAGTATCAATTGAGATTATACTTTTCCTCAATTAAGCACATACTTTAAATCTTTTTCATAGTTCTAATTTTCAGACAAGGTTTCACAAGGATTTTTGTGTAGCGGACATTCATCAATGGATCACCAGGATTTAAGGGTCACCTACGGGTGCACTTGCCCAAATATTCACAAGTACTGAATGAATATTTTGAACTTGGTAGATGAGTTAGCACTTGAGTAATTCTCCATATTGCACAAACTAATCTTTGTAGCAAGCTTTCGGCTGATGACTCCCAAACTAGAAGGCCTTAGGGTAATAGGTTTTAAGACACCTCTCGAGCTTACTTGTTCGAACTCACCCTAGTTCTGAATCCTCAAGTACCACCCTTTTACAACACATATAATTTTTTTTTTCGCTCTTGCTGATTTTTCAACTTTTTTTTCATATATTTTCTTACAAACAATAAGATCAATAGATACTTATATGTTCAATAAAAAAGGCTTTTCTTGTCGAGGCTAAATAAAAAAAAGCAAGTTTTGACAAAAAAAATGTAGTAAGAGAATTCATAATTCTATTCTACTTAATCCTGGACTCAAGTAATGAATATTCAAGTGCTAAATAATAAAAAAGAGAGTATTCAAATATTGTAGATCTAATTAGATGACTTCTACCCAAAGATAAGTTTAAGAAGTTAAGCAAGGGCTATGAGATGTATGGTGTTTTTGGATTTTATTATCTTTTTATGAATTTTTAATTAAACTACAACAAAGAAAATATGTGTTGCAAGATATGATGTACGAAATGTGTTCTCCCCTAAGTTTGAACTAGACACTATCCTAAGTGTTTAAGACCAAACTCGCAATGAAATGAATATGTGTAAATAACATAAAAGGGAGAAAGGAGCAAAAACAACCCAAGTCTCTCAATTTGATGGTGGCAGTAACATAGGAGGAGTCTTCATAATTGTCCTTGGAGAAATTGCTTAGCTTATAGGGCTTCCATATAATTTGTTTGTGATGTCATGCAAAAGACGTGTTAGTGTGATGCAATGATCAAAATAGATCTAGCCCATAATCTATGAATTTAAGTACTCCATTAAGAGTGTGATCGATTTAAAATGGTTGTTGGCCCTCCTCTTCTTCAAGAGAATCATTTCTCGTTCGAAAAGTGTGCATCTTTTATTGGTGTCATTTGCCAAAATTTTCAATTGTCCATCACGACCTTTTATAGAGTGTCAAGGTCGTGAATTGAGGAATTATGGCTCAAAGTTGAGGTAACAGCGCTAGTAAGATCATCTTGGAAGCGTCATGACCCATTATAGTATGTAATGGGGTAGTGATAGTCGGAGTAATAACCCCTAAATGAAACAATGACTTCGATAGGAGGTGCTCGTGCTGTGTTAGAAAATGTCACGACCCATTATGTGGATAACGAGTCGTGAGTTGACAAGTTGCGGCCCACACGATGGTGTAATGCCCTCGGCAATAGCCTTTGTATAGGTGACAACATGTTCATGGGTCATCAAATGGTGTAACAACATGTGAGGTTGAAAGTTACGCCTCATGAATTTGGGTGACGACTGTGACAATGTGCTCTTAATGTAATAACTCATCACTAGATGTGACGGGCCGTGAGACCTTGTCGATGTTGGTGCATTTGGAGCGAGCACCAGAGTCGGAGAAGAATGGTGGTTCCTCGGTTTGAAGCCTACAGACCATAACATGAAGCAATAGACATATTCTCCAGCTAGTTCTTCCTAAAGATGATGACGAAAATGGTGAAGAAGGTGGTCTTTATTTAGAGATGGTGCTTGTGCTCGCTAGATGTTGCAGAGGTTTCTCGATATGAAGATGATGTTGAAAGATTGTTAGTATATATAAAAGAAAAATCATGCAATAAATCCCATCGTGATGGTGATTGGAGGGTGTTAAAATTGGACTCTTCGTGACTAGTGGAGGCATCATGGGTCGTGAGGTGTGTTGCGGGTCGTGAGTTCCATTAATCTAAGTAGCTGGGCATTAGAAATGTCAAAAGTTGTGTTTAAGGCTTATTACGACCCATTACTGAGAAAAACACCTTGTAATATGCCCCAAAAATGGTTCATGATGAAGGTCGTGAATTGCGTTCCCTCCTGCTGATGATAGGTAAGTGTTGATTACTTATGGGTCGTGAGATATAGTAATGACTCGTGAAATCATGATGTAGTCGACTTCCTGTCACTATTGTGGTCATGATGTTCAATATAGTGGTCCATGACATGGTTAGTATCTAGTCATGTCTAGGTATAAGATCTCATGAGTCGTTGCTTCGACATAACAGATCATGATATAGGTTGTTCAACTTCTGGAGAGTTCGTGAACTGGTATCACTATACATGACAATCATAGGTTAGAAATTGGTGTTCTTGGTGAGCTCGTGACAAGCTGTCACAACTCGTAATGTCCTAGTTTCAGTGTCAGAGGTCAGATTACAGGTCATCAAATTTTGATAGTGGTCGTGAGATCAAAGGTCATCAGTTGTGTTATGGGTCATGACCAAGTGTCACGGCCCGTGACATTAGTAGTTTCGGGTAAATTGGTCTTGTCGACCTCGTGATGTTTGATAATGGGTCATTGTGGTTGGAACGACCAGTTATGTTTGTCACAACCCATTAAATTGCCAAAATTTCAGGTATAGGTTAGTGTCAACTAGTTGAGATGTTAAACATACTTATTCAAATAGTAACGGGAAAAACTAATCTACAAGGATAAGGATGAGGCATAATAGTTCTAAGTTATAGTGATTAGCTTGACGTTGCCGCAGTTTGGGTTGTGTTCATATGAGTTTTGCAAATATTAAAGAAAAAAAAGAGCAAACTCACCAAAAAAAATGTGCATTGGCCTTGCGAGATCGTCCATGCTTCAAAAGTCACAATCTGGTTGAAATATCAACTCTTCTCCTTGAGTAGATATTGTAGTTGGTATTATGGATTCTACTGTCATGATCGAATAGCATTGTGCATCGAGAGGCTTCAATTACAATTGAGATGATGCAGGAGAGGTTGGTTGATTTTCATTTGAAGTTTGTTCTTGAAGTTGACTTGACCTTTTTGGCCTCCATTGCATCGGTACACTCTTCAAATTTGACAGGTCTCCAAAGGTGGATTCTTACGACGCCGTAACATTGAGCTTGATGGCATATTGTTCTTCATGTGTGGTGATCGAACTAGAGACAATATTATAGTCATACTTGGATCCTCCAAAGGTGAACTCCTCATTTGGACTTGTCCATCTTTGATGATGTACTCACTTGTCTCCTTGACCCATCATTGAGTTGTCCATGTCCTCCCTTGATAGTTTCTTCTTTGTGTACGTCTTGTTTGATCTGAACTTTGATAATGATAGAGGCACATGACCATCGTTGGGTTCTCTAATATACTATCTTTATGAACTTCAAAAATATGAAAAATTAGTTGTGTACTTGCTTCTTTGATATGTAATTTTATCTTCGATATCTTCGAATTTGAGTTGAATATTGATTCTTGTTGAAGAGGAGATGTCTAAACGTTAACTTTATATAGACTATATAATTGTTCCAATTGAGCCTCCAATTTGTAGATGAGTTAGTATTGCATGGTTAGTCGTCTTTCAATTGTTGTGGTGAATTGGCCAACCATATCTTCAAGGTTGCTCTTTGGCTCTGTTAATGTTTTGACCCTATCATTTTTTTGTTTTGTTGTCTTAAATTGGATGTTTGTCTCTCCAAATTTGTGATTTAATCTTGCTTTATGGAGAGTTCATTCAATAGAGAGTTCCTCATGTTTGTGATAAACGCAAATGGGTCCATGAAATTATCTTCTGCTTGCTCGTTGAGGCTTTGTCATGGTGCTTTGAATAGATGTTGCCTTGGTCTGAATTATGTCTTGCTTTCCAGCTTTTTTATCCTCTACAATTTGCTGACTGATATTTTCTTTCATCTTCGCCATTGAGGGTATGATGATGTGAGCATGGTGATCAATTTGTGTACTGAAAAATATCTCTTGAAGATCTTATATAACACTAAAAGAAAAGTGAAGGTAACAGAAAATAAAGTCTCAAAGTAGCTTGAAATCAGAGTAGTAGTTAAAGATTAATTTTTCGACGACGCCGCAAAAAACTTGATGCAAATTTTTTTCCCAAAAAAAGGTGCCAAAAACTTGTTGCTAAAGAAGGCAAATATGCTAGCAAATGCACTAGTGGATCAAGTAATAAAGTTTTAGAGTATAGAGTTGTCGATCCAAAGAGCAATTAGTTTAACTAACTATCTAATTTCATGGGCTAATAGGAGATAACAATGGGTGGTGAAAGGGTTTAGAAAATCAAATAATAAAAAGATAAAAGTAAAATAATCTAAACTAATAATGCTTAGGATCTTAGGATGGGAGATATGATTAGGAACAAACATAGTTTTTCCTCTGCAGTAATTGGTTTCAACAATGATGAATAGATTTGATTCTTAGATGAATTAGGAATACCTAATATATAATCTCCCTTAACGGGTAAACCAACTACCATTAACCTAGTAAAACTAAAATCACTTTTTAACGGATCTACTCTCAATCAACTCAGATTAGGATTCAAGGAGATGTATTCCTAAACTATTGAACCACCATTATCAAGATAATTCAATAGACCACAAACAATTCTTAACGGATCAACAAGATAGGGCATAAATTGTATAAATTATATTGGTCATACTGTAGAGTTAATAACCAGCTACTTTAGTTAAAACTCGGCAATCATTTTCATGAGAATAAAAAAAAGTATAATCAACAAACGAAAAGGGTTCAGGAGTTTGCCCTAGAAATTAAGATTATTTCAGAAGAAAGATTGTCTAAAAGATTATAGAAAAATATTATCCCAACATAATGTAGAATAGATAGTACTCTTCTAGATGTCGATGAACTCTTGCACGATCTTCGATACAAGTGTACCGCAAAAAAAACTTCTCAGCAGCCTTGAAGTTACTCTCACATCCTTAGCTTATAGGCACATGTTGCATGCTCCTAGAATATGAATTCTTCTTAGCTTATGGCTTCTATTCTAGGATGTCCTATAACATCCTAGCATATGGGCCTCTCAATTCTGACTCTCAAAATGTATCTTTGGTTCCGTGGATTCTATAAGTTGTTATGCGAAGGAAGAATTTTATTCTCTCACATCAAAAAATATCAAGTGGTAAAAATGAGATTTTAAAGGTGATCAAGTTATTTAATAAGAGGTTAGATTAAGGAAAAGGTTAGTGGTGTTATGCCATAAAGTATTAATGGTGTTTAGGTTAATATTTTCCCAACCGATAATGTTAAGATGTTATTATTGACAACCACTATTATCCAAAAATTGATTCACAAGAATGAGTGAAAAGGAAAAATATTTGAGCATGATTTGATTAATTTTATTGATTAGACCTACATTGGTCATATTGATAATTTTTTCTTATATAGAATAATGTAAAACTATTATGGATCATTTTATAAATGTACTAAGATTATATTGTCTAATGTATATGGCATGAAAAGACATTCATACATAAATGAGGTTATAATGTGTTTTGTTCTTTCATTAATAATTGACTATTCAATCGTCCATGATCAATGTTGCATGTGCTAACTTAAGCTGAATAAAGTTTTTCTTATCCAAACACTATGAATTATTATGAATAGTTAGATATTAAAGTATAACTTAAAGATCAAGGAACAACTAAAATTGAAGTGTAAATAAAATTATGATCGGATAATTAAATTGTTGTGATGTTGGCCTACATTATAAATCAAGGATATCAATTTAAAAGGAACTATTCAAAACTTGTAATAAACATGGTAGATGAATGAATTATTCAAAACTTCATGACTTATATTAATTCATTCAAAGTTTATATATTTGTGCGCATATATGATTATCTCATTCAATTTTTGAAAATCATGAGTTGAGAAGAAACCATTGCATATTGGTCACTCCTTTTGAAAAATGTCTATTGCGCAAAAATATTGAATATATATTAATGACATAGAGTTTGAAATTTTTAAGATTGAAAAGAATGTTTTAAGTAGAACTCATATTGTGAAAATGATACTTTAACTTTTCTTGACTTGCGATGTGATACATTGATAGTTAGATGTATGATCATTCACTTGCTCCATTTGTCATGGAAAGAAATGTATACTTCTATTCTCATTCTTGTCATTATTTTTATGCTTATGAATGAGATATTTTTATGAAAAATGAAGAAATGTGAACATGTGAACTTGATCTTGAAATCATTTGTGGCATGATCATAAAAGCTAAACTAGCATTCAAACTTAATTAAATGCATTCTCAATAAGTTTGAATCATATATTGTATGCTTGAACCACAAATTAGTTGAAAAATAAAAAATCATTTTTGTCTATTAATGATTTGGAAACTCATTTATGCATTCTTAGTTAGGCAAGATTATTGATGAAAGAAAATTAATTCAAGCTCATACAATACTTACATGACATACTTATGAAAAATTATATGATGACATTTGATTATGCTAAGTGAGCCCATATGTATATTTGATCGATATTTTAGGCTAATATCTTGACATTATGATCTTATTTGATTGTCATCTTAATATGATGACTCTATGAGTGATTATTTATAAGTTGAACTGTCTTTTGATCATTCATTTTGAAATGTCAATATAGTGTTTATGCTCACATGATGTTAGGAATAAAAAATATTTTAAAAATACTTCTCATTATAAAATATTTCTTAAGCATACTTTTGGACATCATGATAAGTACATCAATATACTTTGTTTATGAAGTTTTGCACTATCATATGAGTCTTGAGTGTATGGATCGATATGTTTTTAACTTGCTACACTATAAGGCAATTGAGTGTGCATGCACCTTATGATCCTTAATAAAATTTATTTGCATATTTTCAATCATATTGGTGTGAGTTGGAAGTCAATGTATAATGGTTACTATGATTGTGAATATCTTATNATGAGTGCAAGAAGTTAAGAATATGATGAGCTCTAAAGTCACATATGCTTAGAAGAGAAGTGAAAATATGATATGTGATTTAGAAAAAATAATGTTTGTGGATCATAAACACTAACTTGTGAATTCCTTTTGCGTGAGAGAAAGGGGAGAAGTTGTAGAGAAATATGAAAATAGATGATATGAACTTAAAAGAAGAAAAGTTGATAGGTTTTATGTTTATTCATATATCATTGAATTTTATATCATAACTTTTTATGACTTATGGATTTGAATTGTTTATCTCTCATAGATTGAAAATCTTGGACAAATTAAGGGGGAGTAATCATTGTCTCTTAATATGGCTAATGTGATTATTTTTCATATGAGAAAAAGGGAGATATTATGAAAACATATGAACCGAGTTGATACAAACTTAAAAGGAGAAAAGTTTATAGGTTTATGCATATTCATCTCATTGAGCTTTCTATCATGACGCTTCAAAATTTATGAATTTTGATTGCATATCCCTCACATGATGAAAATGTTGCATAAAGTTAAGGAGATTTATCCATTCTCTCATATATGCTTAACTTTTCATTCTCTTTTCGATAAAAAAAAGAGAAAAGAAATAGAGAAATATGATTCTTAAGTTATTATATGCTTATCAAAGAAGTAAAGAAGTATTTAGGTTGATCTAATATTAGAATCCATGTATAGTTCGCGATGTGAAAAAGTTATTTCTATACGAAAATATTTATGATATGCACTTATGAATGTATAGCCACATATGAAATACATCTTACAATTGAATTTAGTGTGAATATTTAAATTGTAAGGAGAGAATGCTGCGATAATAATTTCATCTCTTTTCTCGTTACTCTAAATCCCTTCAAGTTGATCATATCCTTTTTTGTGACACTACTTTTAATCCATCTATTGATATATTATTTTTGTTCCAACAATTGATATATGTAAAGAAAATGAAAATTATTGATAAATAACTTTACTTACTTGTATGATTTTTGAAAATTCTTTTATATGCAAAGCATGAAGATTATTTCCAACTTGATATGCATGAGTAACTCTTTGTTGTTTTAACTATATATTATCTTTTTGATGTGACAATGGGGGAGAGAAAAGTATATGCTAAAATATGAAAATAAATATATTTAAAGAAGTGTGTGCTAAAATATGAAAATAACTCTTATAATGTATTTAGTATGTGACATGTCAAATATTAAAGTTTATCATTTTTCTTATCACTTTTCATATTAGTGGTTTGTCATCATCAAAAAGGAGGAGATTATTGAAAATATAGTTTGAGGTCATACTTATATTTTTTTGATGATGAAAACCTTATGAAAACATTGAAAAAGATATGTGCACATGTTAGAACGGGACAAATGTGTGAAAGTTTCTAAGTCAAATTATATGCAGTGAAGTTCAAATTAATATTTGTCTATGTTCCCTTTAGATCTAGGTTTGATACATGATTATATTAATTGGAGATAATTCTGTTAATTTTCTGTACATTCAAGAATCATCTCATTTCAATATCTATACAAAAAGTTATATGCAAAATACTGAAGTTCTGTAAGTTTAAGGTAAAATTATATGCACTGAACTTTACATTAATATTTGTCCTTCTTCCCATCTGATTCATATTGAGAAATTAATAGATGAAATGTAGATAACTTTCTCAGCTTTCCAAATAATCAAAAATCGCATCAACCGGATATTAGTGCAAAGAGTTATGATCGAAAGAGTGCAAGCCTATCAAGTTGACTCAAGAGAAGCGGTCGACCGGTACAGAGGAGCGGTCGACCGCTGCATGTGTAACGGCTATATTTTGGCAGAACGGTCGACGGGTAACATGGAGCGATCGATCGCTGGCGCGCAGAAAAGTCCCAACAACTAGTTTTTTCATGTCAAATCCATTAGAAAAGTGTGCAATGGCCATATTGAAGAAATGAGACTATAAAAGAACTTCAAAGGTTCAAAATGAAGGCAAAGGCTTCAAAGGAAATATAAGCATCAAAGGAAAATCAAGTTTAGAAGCATCTTGAGCTCAATTTGTTGAATCTTCTCTTTTCTCTCTTATTTTTTAGTATGAAGTCGTTGTAGAGATATTGTAAGAGAGTATATTCTTTTGTTCTTGTTGAGAGGTTGAAAGCTCCATTGTAAGAGAGGTTCACACATAGTCTCTTGAGCGAAGAAAAGTGTGAGATTGAGCTTCCTTG
>LTAE01011068.1:0-10709 GCA_001647135.1 Pontederia paniculata
GCATAATCAACTCATAATAGAATTGGATCTTTATTCGTTTTCACAGTCCGTGACTAAGTTATCATAGTCGTAACTAACACCAATATGCGTACAATCTGTGTCACGCCCATGTCTTACTCATGATAGATTTAGCGGTCATGATTTCAATGGCGGTAAGTCACGTGATATGTTCATGACAGTGACTAGGTGTTATAGTCTGTGAACGTTCAATAAATGGGGTATGAATTCATGGTTGTGGCAAGGTGTGTCACGATCCGTGCTGAATAGGTTCGTACATCTCATGGTCATAACCAGTTGTCACGTCCTGCTCACCCTTTTTTGTGTTTCATGGTCATGATCAGAATATCATGGCCCGTGATCATGACTTTTTTTAAACCCTAAAATCTAACTAAATAAAATTACGCAAAGCCAAATTAATCATAATATAGACCCCAGAAAATAATTTTGCATTGAAAAACAATTATCAAAATAGACTCACTGTCAAATCAGAAGTTAAAATTCAACCCTAACGCCAAGGTTAAAACCTAATAATGAAAATCAAGCAAAGACTAAAGGACCAGAAAGAGTTTAGAGTCTAACAACTAAAACAGACCAGTAGAATAATGTTTATTCAAAAGATGATGATTTACAGTCTTCAGCTTGACTTTACCTTAGTCCTCAAGTTGATTGATTCGATGTTTCCTCCTTTGGTTCTTTTCAGTAATTCTTGGGAGGGCTTCAGGTGTGCGTCCTGCTATGATGTTGGAAAGCTGACCTATCTACACTTTAAGATTCCTGATGGAGGAGTCATGGCTTGTGACTTTGGCCTCCATGGTAGTCATAAACTTGGTCAACTTCTTTTTCATGTTGCTCTTCATCTCAACAAGTGGTTGTTGAGGATTTTGCGCCTGAGGGTTGAACCTATTACCTTGCTTCCATGCCAGATTAGGGTGATTCCTCCTGCCAAGGTTGTAGTTGTTACTGAAAGGATTATTGTTCCTAGGGAATGAACCATCCATATAGTGGGCATTCTCGACTTTATTCGAATCAACAAAATTATTTCCATGTGGGCATTCATTGTAGGAATGTCCCTCTCAACAAAGCTCACATTGTTGAATACCTCGAGTCATCAGTAACTCAAACTTCTTGTTAAGTGATTCCAATTAAGCTTCAATCTTGTTCACAGCTTTGTTCCTAACACCTCTTGATCTCTTGGTCTGCTAGGAGTATAGGGCTACATCTTCTATCATCTCATAGGTCACTTGTGGGCTATTCTTGCCCAATATTGAACCTCCAACAAAAGAATTCAGTTTGTCTTTGTGCTTCTGGAAAAGACCATTGTATAAGTCTTCCAAAATTTTCCATAGAGGAGTTCTATTTTCAAGGACCTTTGCCAGCACCTCATTGTACCTTAATTTCCCAACCTCATATAGGGACTCATCATCATCTTGTTTAAAGGCCCTCAACTTGTTCATTATCTTAGCTGTTTCTGGGGTGGGTAGAACTTGGAAATAAATTTCTCTATAAACTAGTCTCATGTAGTGATGGTTCCAGTAGGCAAGGTGCTCAACCATGTCGACACCCTGTCCCTCAGAGAAAAGGGAAACAACCTTAGCTTCACTGCATCTTCAAAAGCATGGTTGTATTTGAATGTCTTGCATATCCTGATGAAGTTATCTAGGTGAGTATATGGATTCTCATCCGGGGCTCTTCCAAACTAGTTCGCTTGGACCATCCTCACAATAGAGCGGTTGTTCTCAAAATTGTTAGTAGTCATAGCTGGGAGGACCACATCGGATTCAACATTTTTGTATTTAGAGGAAACATAGTCCCTCATGATCATCTTAGTAGGTGTTGCAACAACAACTTATTCTTCGGTCATCCTTGTTTCTCTTCTTAGTTTTCTGATTGTTCTTTCAATTTCTGGATTGAACTCTAACTCAACTCCCAAATTTGCAACTCGAGATCGGGTTGCTTTTAAATTGTTGTCCAGAATGAGCGCCTCCTCAAGCTTGAAATTAGCCTGAAAGTTCACAAGGGTTTATGCATATTTGCAAAAAGATAAATAACTCTCAAAATAATTAAACGAAATAAAATAAGAATAAAACAAAATTCCCCAACAATAGTGACAAAAACTTGATCCGTGCTAAGTATACATGTAAAATCGACAGCAAGTGCACTAGTCGTATCAAGTAATAGAGAATGAGTAGAGTGTCAGTCCCACGAGGAATTTGTTATCCTAAAGTTAAGCCACTAAACTAATGAGAGGGGTACATTGAATTTGGATAAGATGTGTTTAGAAGAACTTTAAAATAAAAACAATTAATAATAATATGATCAATAAGCGTCAGGATGATGGCATCAATCAGTGGACTTGGATGAATAAGTAGAAAAATATGGCCCAAAATAGTAAAATCCATTTCACCAATTCTTAAGAGGATTAAGGTTTATCTAAGATTTGATGTCCTCTCCATGATGCATCAACTATCTCAAACCTATAGACCCTATTGTTCTTCTCCAAGATGTCAATTTAGTCTATTAGGGTTTTGAGATGCAATAAATTATAGTTCCTAAGCTATGGATCGTCCTTCTCCAGGATGACAATCTCACATACCTCACACTCGGCATTCCTCTCTAAGATGATACTAAGTGTGGTATGAAATATTTTGACTAAAATAATTCAAAGATCAATTTCGGACATTCAGATGAAAATCACAAATCTGCTATTCCTCTCTAGGATGCTAACATATCCTAACATCATAAAAAGCATGAAAAGAATCAAACGCAGCATGACATACACAGAAGAAATTGGGTAAAAATGAATTTTATAGAACAACTAAGATTTCTCCAAGTTTTCCCTTTTACAAGTAAAATATCCAAAAATATATATCAAAATACATGGGAGTTCATTCGGATATATAATAGGAAAAGAAAATAAATTATAATAACAAACATTCACAGAAGTTTTACACCTTCTAGTCGACGATCCGGCAGCACTTCGTCTTCTCCTTCTTTAGGTTCTCCTAGGCTTGAAGCATTCCCTCCAAATGAGGTTTTTGGGGCTATTTATAGGTGATAAAAGACCTAAACATGAGGGAAATCGTACAGGGGAAGATCAGGCTCCAGAGTTGATCTTGACCGTAAAAAATGGACTTGAAATGGTCTGAAAATCGTGCAGAATCGCGCATGACGGACTTTGTCATGGCCTGTTACAATTCTATCATGGTCGTTATCAAACACTATAATTGGGCACGGGTCATGTCACGGCCCGTGACAAAAATATCACGACCGTGATCGAATGATGATATTTTGCCATATGTAGGTCACAACTCGTGATCAGAGAATCACGATCGTGACTGAACAACTTTATCATGTCACGACCTCAGCACAGACGTTTCTGAATAGTACATTTCTTCGCCTAGAATCACGGACCATGACTGCACAGTCATGGCCATGACCAAAGCGTCGTTACTCCTTGTGCTGTCATCACGGCCCATGACACAATTGTCACGGCCGTGACCGAATCTTATTGTTCTCCTTATCTACGTCACGATCCGTGACAAACATGTCATGGCCATGACCGACGCTCTGAATTTTATACATGTGTGTTCTGACTCTGAATTTGACTCAGATTTTGGTGGCCTTCTCCCGCGAATCCGTAAGTGCTCTGGACATACAAAAAGATCAGATATTAGATTCTGATTCAAGAAAATCAACAAAAAATGAAATATATACTAAAGGATGTGAATGTTGACAGAATGAACAAGAAATGACATGAAAATGATATGAAAAACATGACTAAATTGCTACGCAACATAACATTATGATGAGGCTAAGGGAGATAATCAATTTATGGATTCTGATGTCTTTATCTTCCGCATCATGTATTTTATTTATTGTGAGATTTATTTTGTTTAAGATCTTGGCATTATGTTTTGATCTTGATTAAATTTATTGATTAACATTAGGTTTTATATCCTTAAGAAAAAAACTTGTATACGAGAGCCAAACTGAGGTCGATCATCGAGAATTGTACAAAAAGATGCACACTAGTAACAAGACTAATGACTTGATCCCAGGAGTAGAACATATTTTGATATATTTTACTGAGCATTTACATCTTTTATCCATGATCAATTATTTATTTTCAAAAATTAAAGCATATCGAGTTCAATTATTACCATTTTCAGGAGAGTATTGATATATTTATAGTAGAGAAGTACTCATCCTCACAGCCTATTCGGTTCGACGGAATGTTATGGTATGATGCTACAAGAGTTACTAGCATAAGGAGACTTCGCGATATAGGACCATTGTCATCTTTCATTACAAGAGATTCTTATGTTGCTAGTTCATCTAGTTCAGTCGCATCTCTCAAATTCCTCATGAAGAGTTAGAGGCTATGGTTCATCAGTACATAGATTCTAGTGTGAGGCCCATGTTTTAGGAGGTTATGAGATGTTACCTCATAGTCCCCTCCACATTCTGTTCAAGATCATAATGAGTGGGATATGTATTTTATGAGATTATGAATATGTCTGTTATGTTTTCTTGCACTTGACGCATTGTATGTTATGTGACTATGCATTTGACATCATGTGACTATGCTATGTTATTGTTATTTTATATTACTTATTTGGAATGTGTATTATGTGATGATATTTTAATTTCATGTAAATGTAAAATCTACTTTTTTTCTATTTTATTAGTATTTTAAAATAAAAATTAAATATGAGAGCACTTAGAGAGCACATAGTGAGTCACTTGCGAGCAAATTGATGAGAACTTTGCTAGCAATTCGGGAGGAATTCCTGAGCAACTTTGTGAGGAATTTTTCAAGTAGTTGACGACCAACTAATGGGTAACTTAAGATAAGGTTTTTGTCTTTTCTGAGAAATTTGGTGAGTAAACTACATGTAATTTGCGAGCAAAAGAGCCAGAAGTTAACAAGGAATTAGCGACAAAATGTTTGACAAATCATTTTTTCCTTAAAAATAATATATAAATTCAACAACAACACAAAAATTATGAGCAAACATCGAGTAATTAGTGAGAAAAATATGTGCTTGCTAGTTTTGAATAATATTTAGCGAGCAAAGTTTTTGTTCATAATTGCTCGCTAACTTCTTGTAAATATATTTAGTGACCAAATAGCAATTTTTTTCCCTCGTTAATCATTTTTTTCTCGTAATGATATGTCTCAATCTGGCATACATGTTAAGAATTGTTTATTATTATTTTTTATGCCTAAATATGTATTGACTATCTGAAATATGATAAATAATTCCAACATCTAGGAGTTTCAGAATTTTTTTCTTGACTACTTCTTTCATATTGGGGTTCAGTCTTCTTTAATGTTTAATTTGTATATATTTGAGAAAAAAAATTCAAAAACGATTTTCTTCATTGTTCAATATCTGATATTCAGAAAACTATACTAGGAAGAAAAATGTACAATTTTGGGAAAATTTCCACTTTTCAGGAGAAAAATATATTTCCAAAAGGCATTATCTCTCATGTCATATATTAAATAAATATACTATTTATATTCTCATTGCTAGGCATTTAATGAAATACAAGGTAACAATTAGATTATAAAAAATGTCAAGGTAAAGGTGCAACAAAAATTAGATGCCCGCCGTAATTTTATTATGCGCTGTATAGATCCCTTATGTGTTACTCAATATAGCTACTTGCATGACTCACATAATTGTTGTACCACCTTATTTTTTTGTATTTTTAAATACATAAATTACTTAATTTATTCGTAATCTGAGAGAATATAAAAAAGGATGTATATTTCGTGTTTTACTTGACTTCCCAGTTTTAGTCAAGCAAAAAAAAAGCATTTCTAGCTTGTTAGCTAAACCAATTTTCAATTAATAAAATAAACAATTCACTTTCTTGTAACAAATATTTTTATCCAAACAAACAAATTCTTACGAGAAGATTGAATTGAAATTTTAAAACAAAGGTTACATCCAAAATATGATTTGTTGTAATTAAATCATTTGTAATTCAAGAGCTTCACCTAATATTGTGTTCACAAACTAAAATGTCCATTAAAAATAAGGTAAATGCATACGTAGCATGCTTATATTCTCTCTGCTGCCTTCGCCATAATTCATATAAAGGTTTGCACAAAATTATCATTTGAAAGAGTGTGTATGGATTGTCTTATGCTTTGTTTGATATTTTTTTAGTAGTTTGAATAATTAATAACGAATAATAATTTAACTAGCGATTAACAATTAAGGAATATTGATTAGATATTAACAGATTAACTATTATGTTTGATAAATGCATCATTTAAATTAGTTAACGAGTGTAATATTACTAAAATAATATAAAAAATCATTGAAATAATTTGCATTATATATATAAATTAAAATAACTCATTTTATTTTTAATATTTTAAGATTTAAATATAGAAGTTTAATTTTTATTACATTATCACTTCATTAGTAGGTGTTTTTTTTTAAACTAATGATTTTATAGAGTATTAAATTAATAATAAACAACATAATGATAGACAATAACTATATCACACAAATAGTAATTACTAATGAAAAAAATTAAGGGTATATTTAAAAATAAATTTCAACATGCTAGTAGCTAAACCTAGATGTTGATCTTTTAGGTATCATTAAAATACTGAACATTTGAAAATTTGAGGACGCATACATTTGAATATAGTTATAATAATTTCATTACAAACTAATTACTTATACATTACAAACAAAAAACAAAATGAAGATTAGAAATTAAACAAATTATTAAATTAACTCATTAAACCTATTTACATCATTTTGTACTCATTAAACAATAAATCACTATATTATCAAACACTTATTTATTATTCTATAACTGAACCTTTAACCGCTAATAGTTAATCACTATTCACTAATTAGCCATCAACCACTATATGTTTATATAACTGCTATGTTTGTAAAACATAGTCTTAGAGCTTGTTTGGATTATGATATTAGTAGGAATAAAGTGAAAGATGGATGGGTGGAATAAGTTAAATCATGTTTGGATAAAAAGATGGTTATTTCCATTTATCCATCTTGAACTATCGCGAAATTTTAAATCTATGCATAAATTATAAAATCGAGCAGAATTAGGTCTAAACTTTTTCCGGTTGACCAATTTTATCAACAGTCTGATTTTCTATTTTTTAAATATTATTTTAATTTATTAAATTAGTATTTTACTCTCGTATTAAAAAATACTCTCCCTCTCTCCTCTCTCTCTCCTATCTCTCTCACTCCTCACGATGCGTGAGGAGTGAGTGAGTGAGAGAGAGAGAGAGTAGACAAGAGATAAAGATAGTGTTTTTTTATTATGAGGGTCAAATAGTAATTTGATAAATTAAATAATATTTAAAAATAGAAAACCAGACTGATGGATAAAACTATTCAACCAAAAAAAATTAGACCTATTTCTGCTCGATTTTATAATTTAGAGGTATATATGAAACTTCGTAATAATTCGAGGGGAGTAAATGGAAATAACCCTAAAAAAATTATCGAAGTCATAAGAGATTTGGATGGGTGAGTCATACCTCCAAATTTTTAATTTTGCATTTCACCAAATTGGTGGAATTATGGTGGATGAATCTTTTTAGACAAAATAGTAGTAGTAAGTGTCACAAATAGTAATTAACAATTAAAACCTTTGATTTTGAAATAAATTTTAATACGCTCCTAGCTAATCATAGATATTATTTCAAACATTCGAAAATGTTTGATACAAATTGTCGCTATTATTCATTGCACTTACCACACAACTTAAGTAGTATATTAATTGATGTCAAGAAAGAAAGATTAACTTTTCAGATAGGAGAAGACATAATTGAATTCAATTTATCTCGGATCATGAATCATCCTAACAGTGCAGAACATGGAGAGTTGCCAGCTGACCAAATAGATTCTATTGCTGATCATATAGTTGTTGTTATGCATATAGAAGTTCCCCTTGAAGAATGTCTATTGAATGAAGAACTAGTGAATGACAATGATGAAGTATTAATTTATCAAAAGCGTTTGAAATATCATGAAGAAGTCAGTCAGAAAAGAATTGGAACTCCAACTTATTATGGCAGCATTAGAAATACTAGTTGATGAGGATAAAGAAGCTAAGTCACCAAACCCAGAATTGAAGGATCTTCCATCAATGTTGAGATATGGATTCCTAGGAAAGAATTCTACTTTTCTTGTAATATGAACGCTAATCTGACTAAGGATCAAGTGGATAGATTACTTGATAAGCTGAAGGAATACATGAGAGTGATTGATTATTCATTAGATGATATAAAAGAAATTCATCCATCTGTTTGTACGCACAATATCCCTATGAAAGAAAATTTTAGGCCAACTATTGAAGAATCGTGAAGTTTGTGTGATTTCACGTTTTTCCGATGTTGTAATTTCTTTAATTAAATAATGCATGAAGTAATCAGTTTGGCATCATTGAATTTAGGATACACATGGGCTATGTCCAGGGGAGGTTCAGTTGGTGGACTAATTTTACCTACACGAAACCTGAATATATTTCTTATTCGCATGGTAAGTGTCACATCGATATCTAATTTCATTAAGCAAATCATAATTTATAAAAGTTTTAAGATTTTAACATCTACATATATAAGCGTACGTATTGATTATTTGTCTCATGGATTTGGTGCAGTGATTAATTTGTCCAGACTTACATATATGCTTAATTATTTTTTTCAAATAGTTATAATCAGTTAGGGCGATTTTTTTCATAATTTTGATGATATAAATTGGTTGTCTTCGGGGACGGAATTAGAAAGAAAAGTTAGAGGAGATTAAAATATGCAACAATAAATTACAAAAAATTAGGATTAGCCAAGATTTAAATCCTAGACCTCTAAAAATTATACAAAATCACATATTCACTACACCAGTTAGACAATTGTAATAAATTATTAGTATTTATTTTATTTATTTACTATAACTACTAATATATACGTGTATATATATACTGCGTATACCGAAAAGTTGGGGGGCTGAGGTCCCCCATATTATATGTGGGTCCTGGTTGTCTTCTTCTATCAATAATAACTTTGTAGTTTAAACTCTAAGCTATAAACAACATTATTCTTTATTATTCTTTATGAAATTCAAACCGGCCAATTTGATCAATCATAATAAAAATGCATGTTATTGAATTTAGTGGTATTCCTTGATGGATAATTGGGTACCAAATATTTGCTCTCTCTATCACACACCCAAAAAATATTCTAAGGGGCGTAAATCTACATCGATCAGACAATTGGAATATACACATTGATCAAGAGACATAATTCTCTGTGAACGATCGATCGATGTACATATAAATTTTAAGGATATATCAAACACGTATGAAGTATTCATATGAACCAAAAGTGTTGCAGATGAATGGATGGATATATCGGCCGTGTCTTCACGTAGTCTTCCTCATGAACAAGACCACTCCCGGGCCGACGTCGTCCGTGTCGTTGATCTGGGAGTTGTCCTCCAGGATGTAGATGTTGTTGCACTTGACGCTTATCGTCTGCAGCGTCTCCCCTTCCTCCACCACGTACAGCTCCGGGCACCGCCTGCTGCGGTGGTGCCTCAACCGCCGGGCTGCATCAACGCCGCCGGGCGCCACCGCGAAGAACACCACCGCCTGCAGGATGAAGAGCACGGTCAGCCACCTCATTGCACCCCTCATCGCAGCTGTTAGGAGACGAGTAGCCTTGGCAGCACTGGAGAGACAATTTATACATATGTAGAGTACTCTTCTGCATGCCTACTTCCCCAGGCGACGATGAGAGGGCCTGTTCAAAGGGCCATGAGAAGCTTCAAGTCGAAGCGCTGACGTCGTTGTTGCGTGCTCCGATGGAAGCGTCAGTTGCGACCATCTACTTAATTAATTACGTACTTGTCCGTGTCTGTGGTATAAAATTAGGAAGGCGTTCTCTTTCATGCGTCACGACTGCAGTTCGATCGATAGATTAGCACGCCAACTAGAACTAATTTTGCTAATATAATGAAGCCTTGTTGTAGTTGAGAATATATTACCAAAGTTCTTACTTGGGTATTATGATTTGTTCACAAGGTTGGTTGTTTTGTTCAGCTTCTTTTTTCTAAGATTGTTCATGGTCCACGAGAGAGAGAGAGAGAGAGAGAGAGAGAAAGAATAAACATCTCTCATCATTTTCGAAAGATTTGTTTGGAATTGGTACGATTATATGTATTAAATTTAGTGGTAAAAGTGGTGAAGTTGACTAAAGAAGTTTTTTTATGATTCAATTACACGTGCGTTTGTTTCTTAAAGGTATACAACATTTAATGAATATGTTTTGGTACAAGTCTACGTGGATGATCGGATGTATACAGATATAATACGTACAGTATATTATATTTATGATTAATTTCATAGTTCAAATTTGTGCCTGCTCCCTCAAAAGCATGCATATTGCAGTATTTTAGGGATCACAAGGTCATCACTCAGTGGACAATGTTTTTTTCTTCTTTTTGTAATAAGGTTATTTGCAAAATTGTATACTAGGAACTCTATGGAAGATGCATAAATACTGTATTCAATGCATTATATACAATTGTCAACCTACTGGATGTTGCAGATATCCCCAGCAGAATGACAGATAGAATTTCAAGAGAACAATAAGTTGCATTTAAATATATATATATATATATATATATATATATATATATATA
>LTAE01011070.1:0-15815 GCA_001647135.1 Pontederia paniculata
AGAGAGAGAGAGAGAGAGAGAGAGAGAGAAAATTGGCAAAAACTGTGTTCATGAAATCAGCTGATGGTGGGAGGACTAAGGACATCATCATATCATGTACAGGAGTTGTGCGTGCTTGCATTGCATTGCATGCCTGCCGGCTTGCACCAAATGACGCAGCTCATGGTGCGCACAAAATGGGTTTTCCGTGCAGGTAGCTCGGAAGAACCAAAGGTCGTAAAGCAAATTGCAACAACGATGTTGATGCGCTCTGATCCATTATTATATTATGCTGCTATCCGGAACTAGGAAACAATCCACAGCGTATGTCCAACCTCACACACACACACGCACACTAAATTAGCACTTGAGCAACAATGTGAATGAGATGATCAAGAAGCCTAATCCTATCAGTATTAATTGCCTATATAATTTGCTGCATATAGCCTGCCTATGTACGTCTGCTCCGGTTAGATGAAAACCAGATCAGTGCGAGTAGTATATATTATTTGTTCTATGCATGGATGAGTTCCTGCTCTGAGTGGAAGTGAATCCAAATAATTATAAGTGATATAATTCTGTATGAACACTCCATTTGGTAGATGCGTTAGGGCTCCTCAATTTTTCCATGTGGAAGTCCTGAAAAGTAATAGCATATATAGAATCATCTCTAGGTGAGGAAGTTTAGCAGTATCATTGCAGCTTGGGTTGTGGCAACATACAAAATCAACTATGGACATGTTTTGTGGGTTACTGTTCCTTTGGCTTAATTACATGCCCCACTATGAACGGGTCAGATCGATCATCCAAAGCTCTTACTGGACAAGTTAAGTATGTACCCTTCCATCATTTGTTCATTTAGTTCTTGTGTCTGCCACATTTGCACTGCTTTTTAAATCAGATTGTGGCACTGTTGATTAATGTAATTGTGTCTCGAACTAACAGAAACTAGTATTAAATTTAGACTCCAAATTAATGAGATTGTAATAGCTCAAGACATCTATCCAAAAACGTACTTAATTAAGCAACTCTCTATTGAATTTTGGTAAAAAAGAACTTTCATATCAAGAGGTAGAAGCCTTTGCTGATCAATTTTCACAAGAATTTTTATGGAGATCTAAGATAACATTAATGTCTTACTTCCCAAAACTTCTACGGGAATCACTTCAAATTTTGGTGTCACTTAGCATTAAGGACAACATATAGTTCAAAATTGGCCTTGGTCAACTTAGAAACATGACCAGGTATCTGGGATAGCGTAATAACATTCAACGTAATAAGACAAAGAATAAGACAAAGATATATTAATTAGACACAATTCATGGCACTTAGCAAGCGAGAGTTAGACTTAATCAGGATGTCTACTCGGAGACCGAGATGTTTGAACAGTGGCAGTTTTTGTGCGTTGTCCCCTCCTCCCCTGCACCTTCGACATCGTAATCTCACAACCCCAAACCAATCATCAATGATCGATGTTTTATATTCATGTAATCTAACTCCATAATCTACTGAAACAGCTCTTTAACTCTTCCACTTGACCTCTATATCCCCCTTTGTTCCTAACTTACTATATATCTTATGCATCACTGGCAGACTACTGTACCAGTAGAAGCTTCATACCAATTGACTTCGGTGGCCTGACCATTGTCTGAGGAAGCACTGCTAAAGGTTTCCTGGCTTCATGACACACCACTTGCTGGAGGACTTGCTCAAAATGGACGAGTTCGGACGATGGGCGGAGGACACTATGTCGTGGGGGTTCGCCACACAGACGAGAGCGACGCCATTGTCAAGTGTGGGCGTTGGAATCCGACGCCGGAGCAGGTCAAGGTGCTCACGGATCTATTCCTATCGGGGCTGCGGACGTCGACCACCAATCAGATCCAGATGATCTCCTCGCAACTCAGCGCCTTCGGAAAGATCGAGTCCAAGAACGTCTTCTACTGGTTCCATAATCACAAGGCCTGAGAGTGCCACCATAGAGGCTGGCCAAAGGAGGCGATGGAGGATAAAGTAGTAGGCGGAGGCGGAGGGAGAGTAGACAATGAGAAAGCCAAAAGCAGGCTCTTCACCGGTAAGAAAGAAACCACCCGTTCTTGATTGTTATCCCCTACTCTCTCTCTCTCTCTCTCTCTCTCTCTCTCTCTCTCTCGATCGAGCTTATTACACATGAAATGATAATTACAAACAAAATCTTGATGTAGATGTGCATGCATGCATGTAGAGTGCTAAATTAACTTGCAAGATATCATGTGTGCTATTCTTTTCTCGTTGCTAATTGTAGGTGAGAGGACAAAGTTGATTTTATTGAGGTAATGTAACATATACAACTTACTATAGCCAGTTAATTTTCTATGGCTTGTACTACAGGTATATGTATATTCCTTGAATGGAGAGGTCCAGGAAGCAATGTGGGAACGACAGGAGGTGGACAGTAGATCCAACGAGACATTAGAGTTGTTCCCTTTGAAGTCTTACGACATCAAACAAGCGAAGAAGCTTAGTCGACCCACGGGGATGGAATTGTGCAAGGGAAGAGCTCTGCTGGACATTGGAAGGGATCCGCCATTGGACTTGCGGCTGAGCTTTTGGTAGGTAGGAGATGGTCATACGGCGAAATGCAACAATTTGCAGTACTGATCCAATGGAACTAGTGGAGAACAATTTTATGTGCTTCCAATAATTATTTCAGCTATCAAATTTTATAAGTTTCTGCAGGATAATATATTGTTTCAACAAAAAATTGAGGTTCTTCCACCGTTGTGTTTATACCATTGTTAAGAGTGCAATTGTAAACGAAAAGCGATCACTTGTTTACCATACAAAGTACTATAGACTTTTGTGGGATTCTTGCAAAACCATCATATCCATCCTCGAGTGAACTCCTATGAATAAACATCACGTCTGGTTACATGAACCAACTCTTCGAGCCGTTGCAAAAATTGACTCATGCAATCGTGTTTTGGCATGGATGCTTTGCATGCACCCATTTGCAAATCATGCCCATTAGAGGTTGTTGTTCAACAATCTTCCACTCATGCATAATAGGTTATTTGACATATTTGATCCCAAAAATATTTGTATATAGTAAATGGATCATGCACCACACGAGTACATCCACAAAAAGAGAACTATGATTTATTAAGAATAGATGGATACTCAACCACATGAAAAATAATATTAGTATGGATTCATAGTACCTCTGTCAACATGAAAACTAAAGTTATGACTTGTTAGAGATGCATATATGCTAGCTCAATCAACTAATGAGGTAAAATTTTTATTAAGAAAAAATATACTTGCTCAAATAATCCATGTATCTTGTTATGCCCTAAATACATCTTGCTTGCATGAACTCAAACATCTCATATATGATTGAGGTTCTCAAATTTGCACATAAAAATTCACGATTGACAGTGAATCTTCCTCTCATTTTCTTGTTTTTTAGTTTTGAGCTAATTGCTTTGATACACGTGGCTCGGCAAGCTACATTCATTTTTCACCTTTGAGTACCTTGCTAAAGCAACAACATCAACTCATTTATTTATAACACAGTCAAGAGTTCAAGGATAATCTTCAAACTTATTCAATCTTTAAAAACTCACACTTATGACTTATACTATAAAAATTAGTCCTCATGTTTTAGGGGTCTATTTAACATACTTGATAAATGTTCAAATATTATGATAGAGACTCCTATTGAAGTAGAGTATGTCTTTTGTCAATAACACTGCACAAACTTAAGTCTAGTCGTCTATTTTTGGTGCCTCATCTGAGTCCTCTCAATAATCGCTTAATTTTAGCACCTTAAACGAGGCCTCCCCTTATTAGGCAACACTAAGTTATTTATAAAATTTATTTATCTCTTCTTGAACATATAAAGACAATATATGGATCACTTCTTAATTTGTACCATTTCATCTCCGCACGTCATACCTAAAGCAGCGGAGGTGATTATGTGTGGCTTAATGATCTCATGACTGATTGACATACTTTAGTTATGTATACCAACTTATTTAAATAACTTAAACAAGAAAATGAAATACTTCCATTCATCGAACAAATGTTTAAATACAATAAGAGTTTATACATCGATGCGAGACAGGAATTCATGAGGTGATACAAGGAGTTATTGAAGCACAATTTACACAAACTCAACAACAATTTCAATGCCTCAACCCTCTTGTCCATCCACTCACCAATCGATTGTGGATGATGACTACATATAATGCTTGAGAGCTTACTTTCAATTTAGCCTACCTACTTTTTAGGTTGATGCTTTTTATGTAGCACATTTGGTATAGTCATGTTTGTTGATAATCTTTGTCATATATTAACATCTTTCTTAAAACAAACACTTTGTTTTATTATGAACACTTAATATTATTGGCTTTGATTTCTATGTTATGATATATTTTGTTTATTTAAGTTTTATTGTTCATAGAAAGATGGCATATAAATTAAAATGAAATGCACGTCAAAGAAAAATATTCATACATCACATTAACAAGGGATGGCGAGAGTTCTATCATCACAATTAATTAGGTTCAAATAATAATTGGCGAGCAAATTTAATGAGGGTAAACGAGGGACAAATCCATTGCTAGACAGCAAAGGAAAGAAGAACTTGTGTGACATTCTTATGATGGTTTGCAAGACGGAGGTATTTAATGAAAGAGAGTAATCTATTTGCTACACACTATACCGATGATGATACCCTTGCTAAATATCTAATAGGGTCGAAATAATAAGGGACTTAAATTTATTTATGTAAGGATTTATCCTCACTATCTAAATATTTTCTTACCCGGTACGGTCATTTGGGAAGTCCCTCGGAGGACGACTCTGATACAATTCTTGTGAGAGCTGGAGAAGCATCTATGTGTAAAGCACCATATCCATATAACTGCTAGTGTCACGTAGTGGTTATTCACACTTGCCAAAGTACCTTCCAACTTCAACTCCAACTATTTTTGTTCAAGTTCTTTAGTATTAATGAACGTAGGCATTCAAAACCATGTGAAGAAGACATATCTTATACATCATTTTCTTTCATCTCTCAACATTTTTCATTAGTTATAATTCTAATGGCCCTTGATGATGTTTTAAAAGCTATATTGAAGCATAGGAAACTACTAAAGATGCTATATATACTATTTTTAATTATAACAAATATATAAGCATAAGGGAGTTTCATAATGAATATAATCAATATTAATAATTTCGTATATTGCAATATCTATTTTGATGATTTTCTAGGATGTCATGATTTAGAATGCAACACTAGAAAAAAGGAGGCAGTAACATGTAAGACCTACTTCATACAAAATGTGATTCACTTATTCATATCTTGGAGGAACGAGATGATATATTTTGATAATACATTTTGCTAGTTATATTAATTGCAACCTTTTATGATTTTAACAGTCTTTTGTGGACTTACTTTATATTAAAAAAAATCTGTTAATGTGAAGAAAAAAGAAACAAATCTAGGAAAACTTAGCTACCACGATATATATTAATTAATGCATTAGTGAAAGAGAAACTATATATTTATAACTCGTAAGATATGATTAATTAGAAATTCATTTTTTATTAAAAATATTTATCTAAATGGAAAAAGAAAATTTTGAATGAAATTTAAAAGTATTTTGTTGAAAATTTGTTGCTTCTTTTGATAAGTCATAAAAAATTTCATGCTTCATATTCTTTTATATCTTGATTCAAAAAATATAATCAACCATTTTTTTCCTTTCACAAAACATAATTAAGTATAAAAAACCAATATCTTTTTATCTATCTACAATTTACTTTCTGTGATCTTATTAATTTTTTTTTGCACAACGTTGAAACAATAGAAAAGGAGTAAAAGGAAAAAAAAAGATTCATGGCGACATAATGGACTGGGCTCAAAATCTTTAAATTTAGAGCCCAATAAATTACGGCCTTGTTATTTGGGAGCTCTAATGTTACGAGTCTTTTATGAAGTGGAGAAAAGTACTCGTGGGAGGAAGAAGAGGGACTCCAAAAGAAAAGGAACGAAAACAAAGTGTAGAAAAAAAAAACAAGGGTTCGATCGCAAGGCGGAAACCGAGAGGCGAAGGGAAGTGGGAAAGCAGAGAGAGAAGTGCGAAGCAAGCGAGAAGGTCGTGGTGGTGGTCGCTCGGAGATGGACGTGGTGAAAGCGCAGCAGATCTCGGGACGGGCGGTGGAGAAGGTGGTGGTGCACCCGCTGGTGCTCCTCAGCATCGTCGACCACTACAACCGCGTCGCCCGCGACTCCCGTAAGCGCGTCCTCGGCGTCCTCCTCGGCTCTTCCTCCAGGGGAGTCGTCGATGTCACCAACAGCTACGCAGGTACCATTTACCCCTTTCTTCTTCCTCATCAGTTGTTCACCGACCATCCTTTCTTCTTCCTCAAATCTATCTACCGCAGCAGCTCGATGCGGCGGCTACTGTGTTAGGGATTCCATTGTTTGTTTGTTGCCTGCACTTGCTAAGGATTTGGTTCCGCTTTATGATTCATTTTAAAGTTAGATGTGTTGAAGTCATTATAGACCTTAATTTTGGGAAACTAAATTGAAGTCTAAGAGTTCAAAATTCTTTTGTTACTTGCATACATGGATAAATCTGCTCATCTTCCAAGAATGCCTGCATATGTGGGTGCAAGTATGGATCCTTATCCTAACTTCGCTTTTGGGAACTACACTTGTCGAGAAGCCTTATTCGATTTTGTAGTTGTAGTGACATTTGATTGTGCTCCTTGGAGCACTAAAAGTTCGATCTTGGGACTATCTTCTTGGTAACATATGTCATTGAAGGAGCTTTAATAATAATCTACCATTGAATGGGCAAAGCTTATAGAAAAAAGTACATGTTTCAAGGGTTTACTGTATTAAGCTATTAGAGGACAAAGATGGTATATTGAAAATATTTTGGCCTTAACACATAATTTGGTGAGAAAATGGGTGGGTCTTAATATGATACATTATAACAGTTCAGTAACAAAACTGGATAATCGCACCTTATAACATAAATAATTCTCCTAGACATTCCATGCCTTGTATGTTGACGATCTTCTTGGAAGTTGCACTTGATTGTTCATCTAGACTGTTTGAACTTCATCTTGTTATTTATTTTTTTGGTTTGCAACTTTTTAACTGTCTTTTTACCATACAAAGGAAACTGCTCAATGGAGCTTATAGTTATTTGATTGAGGTCACCAAAGCAGCAAATCTTCGCAAGAAATATCTGTCGGAACTGAGTTGGATTATCTTTGGACTTTTTCACATCATTTTCGATATCCTAGTGGCACTATATAATCAAATGTAAACTTGTATTTTTTCAAGGACTCTGTTAATGGTAAGGATATAGAAACCAAACTGAACCACACAAACCATGGTGGTTCGAGCTGAATTGTTAGTCATCTACATTTAAGGGGCCAGTCTTAGGCAATGATGACGACTGCCCAGTCGGAGTTACATAGCTTGTTGGTCTCCCTATGATATGATCCAAGAAGTTGCCATATTCGGAGAGGATATAAATCCAACAACTACCACATTGATGAGAAGGAAAGACGTACAAATTTAGAAGTTGTCATATTTGAAGAGGAGTAGTGTGTCATGAAATTGACAATCGCCAAATTTGAACCTGCCATATCTGAACATTATGACGCACCCCATTGAAGCGGACTCATTACACTTGGACATGATGTTGCACTAAATTCAGAGCCAAGATTATAAAAATCTAGCGTCATTACTTCGTAAAGTATGGACAACCATCACGTGGACACGAACAAAATCTTCACTATAGATTAATTTAGCCTATGGTGATTAGGCTTTACTTGTCTAGATAGGTTAATTGGGCCTTTAGCCCATTAGGTCATAATTAGTCTTTAGTTTCTTGGAGGAGGGTCTACCCTTCTCTTATAAATAAAAGGGTTGACTCCCGAGGTAGAAGGTTATGTTTTGTCATCTTGAATTCTGATTCCTTGGGAGAGGATATCTTCTTTGTTCTTCATGGACATCGATTTGGATTGTTGGTAATATCTTATTTTTGCAATTCATTTAAATTTCATCAGTTTGATATTGATTTTTATGCACAGATTTACATATTGATTGATATTTTCATTTTCTTGATTCATGTTTTCGTGTGATTCCTTTTTGTTTTTCGCTTTCGTTTAATTGTGGTTCATTAGCATAGGTTCCCTAACGGGGTTTGTATCACCATAGATGGATATGTAGGATCTAGAATGGCACCAAGAGGGAGGGGGTGAATTGGTGTATTAAAATCTTATGTTCTTCTTTACTTAATCTAAATGTGTTATGCGTAGCGGAAGCAAACAAGTATGAATATAAACACAAATAGAGAGAGAGAAGAGTAAGAAGAACAAACACAAGAACAAACACAGTTTGTTATCGAGGTTCGACCGAACTCCTGGCCTACGTCCCCGCTCCGATCTTCTCCACGAGATCTTCGGAGTTCACTAAGTCCTTCTTCAAGGGCGAAGGCTCCCTACAAATCTCCTTTCTTGTACTGAGGACAAGGAGAACAACCTCTTACATGTAATCTCTCAAGCTCTCTCGAATCCCTTCTCAAAGGGGAACTAAGGCTCTCGTTCTAGCACTCAAATTCAAATGGCCAAAGTTAGCCTCTCAAGACTCTTGAGATTACATTTATACTCTGCACTACACGACCAACTCTCTCTCTCAGAAAACTAGCCGTTAATGCAAGTACAGTACCTTCACCTACTTCTCCGGTCGACCTCTGCTCCAGCTTCGGTTGACCGCTCCTTCGGTGAAGTCCCCACTTGAACTGCTGCCAGATGCTTCGGTCGTCCACCGCTCGCCTCCGGTCTTCCGCAGCTTCAAGTGTCCGAAGTCTTTCCCTCAGTCAAGAACCCTCGGTCGTCCGCCACCTCCTGTGGCCGACCGATCTTGACTTGAGTCCTCCTCTCCAACTGGCCCGGTCGTCCGCTGAACACCTTCAGCATCCTGGACGTCCGCTTCTCCAACTTGAAGAGGTCGGTCAAGCTCCACCGGTCGCCCGCGCTTCGTCTTCGGTCGACCGATCTTGACCTCCATCAGCTCCCACTCCTCTATGGTCGCCCGCTGAACTCCTTCAGCATCCCGGACGCCCCATCTCTGAGTGTAGCTGACCGTCAAGCTCCAACGGTCGTCCGCCACCACCTGTGGCCGACCGTCCTTGACATGTCCGCCAAGCATCCTGGTCGTCCGTCACCTATGGCCGACCGCTTGTCCTCCTGGACCGTCTTCCAGCTGCACTGGTCGTCCGCTGCCTTCAGCATCCTGGGCACCTCCGTCTCGCAAGATGTCCGCCAAGCCTCCTGGTCGTCCGCCACCTCCTGTGGCCGACCGCTTGACATCCTGGACCATCCTCGACAACCCTGGTCGCCCGCTGAACTCCGCAGCCTCCTGGACACCACCTGCACTGAAGACTCCTGACAAGCTTACCGGTCGTCCGCCATCTCCTGTGACCGACCGCTTGGCTGCCGTTCCCGTATCTTCAAACGCTCTGGACGTCCGCTGTCTTCCACAGCATCCCGGACGCCCACTCCTGGCTTTGAAGATCCCTCAGGATCCATGGTCGCCCGTGGCACCTACGTTCGACCACCCTGGACATGCACTTCCCTCTTCAGCTTCCCCTGGTCGTCCGCTGTCTTCACTACAGCATCCCGGACGTCCACTCTCCCAGGAACTGAAGACCGAGATCCTTCGGTCGCCCGCTGCACCCCACAGTCGACCGACTCGGGCCCGTGTCAGCACCTGACACCTGCGGTCCAACTCTGACTCCTCCTGAGCTCTCGATGGCTGCCGCTGCGGTCCAACTCTGACTCCTCCTGAGTTCTCGATGGCTGCCGCTCCCGTGGAACATTTCCGGACGCCCGCTCTTCCACCTGAGTTCCTCGGACGCCCGCTTCACCACCTGCCAGTACCTTGGTCGCCCACTCACTCCCATGAGATCTCCGGACGCTCCTCCCAAGGCTTCCTCTGACAGGTACCGGTCGTCCGCAGATTCCCTCCTGGAACCTCGGACGACCGCTGTCTGCACCAGACAGCCACTGGACGCCCACTGACCACCTGTCAGTATCCTCGGACGCCCAACACCTTTCTGCTGTCAGATCACCTGGTCGACCGCTTGTCCTCTCCTGACTCCGGACGACCTCTGACAGACTTCACCGGTCGCCCGCCAATCCTGCGGTCGACCTCTCCAGCCTCCTCGGCTCCCATCAGCTAACAGACACCTGGTCGCCCGCTTGTCTACACCACAAGCCTCCGGACGTCCTCTGTCTTCGCCTGATGTTCACTGGTCGCCCGCTCTCAACCTGCGGTCGACCACTCTTCCACTGCCCTCTGCTCCGGGCGTCCACTGTCTCCACCTGAGCCCTCTGGACGTCCGCTCTTCGGCCTGGCAGTGCTCCGGTCGTCCGCTGTCTCCTCCTGAGCCCTCCGGACGACCGATCCCCAAATGTGTCGGAAGATGTGTTCTTGGGGTCGCCCATTCTTCAATCATCGGGCGTCCTCCTCCTTGAAGCCTTTTCCTCCGGTCGTCCTTTCTTTAACTTTGATCGACCGGTGTTCTCCTTGACTGCCCTCCACAGTCCATCAATGTCGGTCGCCCTCTCCTCAGCTCTGGTCGACCGATCTTCTTGTTGACTGCCCCCACAGTCTAATACTGGTCGCCCTCTTTATGTCTTGGGTCGACCGTATATGCCTCCTCCTCCATATACATTGCTGTTTATATGACTTCCATCCTCCTTCCACTGGTCGACCGTTTATATCCTTAGGACGCCCGCTGCACACATATGATTCTTCATGATGTGTATTACGTGTGCAGTGGTCGTCCATTCCTTTAGCTTAGGTCGACCGTTGTACTGAACTTGTCTATGTCCTGTTACAGAAATCAGCTCAAACAAGTTCATTAGTACAGACTGAGTTCACTTACAAATTTGTGATCATTCAAAACCAATCTTGGGATCCTAGATTCAACAGGATACAACATGCCCTTTTTGAGATCATTTTGGCAGGGGGCTGGATGCCCTCGTGTTGCTGTATGTTTGTCGAGTGACTTTTAGGGATCTTGTTGATTTAGTGGACATTATGAGACAATTCAAACATATATAATACCCAGATGGGTCGTGCAAACCCTGCTGTGTTTTTACGGTCCATATGGTTCCAATGAATTGGGTGCATTTTTAGAGGGGATAGATGCAATGTAGAGAATATTGTTTCCTTAGTGCATAATGTGGTGTGACACTGGGCAAATTGTTTTATTGTAAATTCATTTCCTGCGTCATGTAACATAACCTCTCATTTATAAATCTGGGTGGTTGCACATCCTGGCAACCATCTTTTACAGTCTTGTGCTGTGTGGTTTCATGTGCGTATAGGCCTATACAGACTGGTTCATTCAAGTTCAGCACATTAAAAAGGCACAAATTAATAAACTGCTTTGCTTCAATACAGTGCCAAATTAGTACCACATCATGCCAGTAATCTGGTGTTACACCATTTTAGACAGTTATTTCCATGCCTTCTTAAGGAGAATCAATATTTACGTCCCTGATTGTTCAACCTTGTACCATGTGATTGGTTGTATTATTTTCTAGTTCATCCTTTGTTCATTGCTTGTTTTGTAATTCACAAATGTCCAAGCATCTAGTCATTCTACTTTCAGTATATGCTTTTTGACTTTGCAGTCGAACTGCCCATTATTCAATTTATTTATACTGAAGTGATTGTCTCACTTGTAATCATCATCTTCTGCAGTTCCTTTTGAGGAAGATGACAGAGATCCAAGCATCTGGTTTCTGGACCATAATTACCATGAATCCATGTTCTCCATGTTTAAAAGAATAAATGGTACCAACCTCTAGCAACTCTCTTGTTAAGGTCATATCTTTTTGCAAAAACGAGAAGTAAAGGTTGGTCACTTTTGCAGCCAAGGAGCATGTTGTCGGCTGGTATAGCACAGGACCTAAGCTACGAGAAAATGATCTGAATATCCATGCGTTGTTCAATGAGTATGAAATCAAACCCTCTAAATTACTTTTCTTGTCAATACTGCTAAACCTAGGAATCCAATTTTTCAACTGCATTGCCAGATGTACAAGTTACTTCATCTTGTTTGTACTTTCTTCTGTAAGATTACAACTATTTGCATTTCCCCTTTCTTCACGATGAAACAGTATCCCTGTCAAAGAAAATGGTGAAACAGTATCAACCTTTTTGAAAGGCGGATAGGGTGAATAATAAGAACAGAATAAACTTTTTCCTGGTGAATTGCTCATCAATATGCATGGCGTGTTAAGTTGTCATCCTTTTTTTTCTTAGAGGGAAAAAAAGATAATTTCATATTGTGTACTTTTATTGTATTGCTAGCCTCTTGAGCTTGTGCTTGAACTCATATTTCCTTTTCTGTTTTTCTTGTCCACCAAGAACCTATGTTTTTATGTACTTGAGTATGGATGGAGTAGATATTGTCTTTGTTTCACAACATAATAGAGTTATGGTTCTGTTTCAACTATGCAGTTATGTTCCTAATCCTGTTTTGGTGATTATTGATGTCCAACCTATTGAGCTGGGAATACCTACCAAGGCCTACTATGCAGTAGAAGAGGTTAAAGAGGTATTCTACGCTGATGATTATCAGTTGTGGTTGCATCCATTTATGTGATACAGTATTGTCATTACTTTGTTCCCTGTGTCCAATTTGTTTGCAGAATGCCACCCAGAAAAGTCAGAAGATATTTGTGCATGTGCCCTCTGAAATAGCCGCCCATGAAGTAGAGGAAATTGGTATGATCAGTACAATATAATTAGCTTGAAACTTTTTGGTCATCTAGCGTTCTAGGTAGCGCCTGTATGAATTTTCATCACGGCTGAATCTTGCCATCTTGCCATTTCAAGACATCTGATGTATGTTAAATGTTATAGGTGTTGAACACTTGCTAAGGGATGTCAAGGATACTACAATCAGCACCCTTGCAACAGAGGTGATTATTTTCTGTAGTAACTCTCTCTGTTCAACAGCTTAAGCATTAAACATTCTCAAATCACTCCGTGGTGAAATTTGGTGTTCGATTTTCATATATTGTTTCTGATTTATTGAACTGTACACTGTACAGGTTTCTAGCAAACTTGCAGCATTAAAGGGGTTGGATGCTAGGCTACGTGAAATACGCGGTTATCTAAACCTTGTAATCGATGGGAAACTTCCACTAAACCATGAAATTTTGTACCACTTGCAGGCATGGACTTCTTGCACATCTTTCCATTATTTCATGTTTACCTAACTTGTACAAGAGTGCTCTTATTTTTCCCAAAGTATTATGAATGGACTGCAGATTTCTTTCTGATACTTTTTCAAAAAAAAAAAAAAGAATTCTTTCTGATACAAATTAGGTTTTTTCATTATTAGGCAACATTGAAATTTCCTTCAGTTGACTAAATGAGATGGGGCTAGGTATCTGGTACAAAATGTAGGAGGGGTGCCTACCAATTTACATAGAGTATTAATATACGCTGCCTAGAGCTTGAATGCTTGTTCAAAATCTTCTTCTAGTAAGTATACTGGCCAACAAAAGGTTTAAGTGACATTTACTTTGTTCAGTGACTGCACTTAAACTTGAACAAGTTTAGTGCCTAATTATCTGCATTAGACTCACTGGTAATTAACAATTTACTGATTCGTCTGGTCGTTGTTTTCTTTAAGTTCCTATTATCCTTCAGTAATCAACTCAATCTTCTGTTGTTTCTGCATATTTATTTAGTATTATATGCCTATCTTTTTACAGTAGAAAATGTTATCAATCATTGGTCAGCTTCATTATTTACTCTTTTAAGTTTTCTGTTTGACAGGATGTGTTTAATCTACTTCCGAACCTTAATGTGACTGAATTGATAAAGGCATTTTCAGGTGATGTTTTTATTTGCTTTTAAGTTAGTCCAGTTGCACCAAAAAATAGCTCTGCTACTGTTATTTGAATGCTGATTTATTGTTTTCCAATGTGCACTTTTTCATTGTGCAGTGAAGACAAATGATATGATGTTAGTTATATATCTTTCCTCCCTCATTCGGAGTGTCATTGCCCTTCACAACTTGATAAACAACAAAGTAGGTTTCTTTCACTAAATCTCGTTATATATTGATCATTGGAGATGGATATGTTAGTTTATAGAAGTATGTTATTGTTTTCATTGCTCTTAAAGAAAATGTTATTGTTATCTTGGGAAAAAGAAAACCTTAAGTACAATGCTTGATCGTGTTATCTTGTACATTAATATTATTATGATGCAAATAATTATCATCTCATAAAAGGACCATATGATGCCAGATGTTGAACAAGGAACATGAGAAAGCTGAGGACTCAGAGCCTGTGGCAGTACCTACAGCAGCAGGAAGTTAGTGTATGGAGTATAATCCCATTTACATGGAGTTGGACTTAACATTCCAACAAAATTGTATGGTGCTCAGGGGATAATGAGCTTTCCGATTTTGACTACAGACTTTTCAAGATACACAAAGCAGAACTCTGTCATCCATGATCTTTATTCTTTCTACGTTGTACTTGAAAATTTTCCTCATTGTGATGTCAGAAACTTCACTATGTATTCCTCCTGAGTGCATTGGTTCATATTGTGGTACTTAGGACGCATGAGAAATGTGTTGCTTTCCATATCACTTTCATATTATTGAGTTATTTTACCAGACGATTTCCTAGAAAAGTTATGCATTTCGTAGCTTGCTGGATAGTTTGTGTGTATTCTTTGATTTCTTTGCCTAATGAAGCAGGTTTTGTTGTGGCACTTCAAAGTTGCAAAGATTGTATTGTTATATGTGAAGCAGCAATTATGTGAGAATTTTGAGCAGTGATATGGAAAGCAAGTCGATTGTCTCGGCTGATCTTTAACTTGACAATAATGAAACAAAATTGCCTCTGAAGAGGCGATTTTAATGGTAGAGAGAGTTGTGCCATTACAGGTGGGAGTTACATGTATAGTAATTGTTTGGAACAGAGCTATTCCTGCTGATTCTAAGGCAGGTGCTAAAGGTGGCAAGAGGAGTTGAGAACTTCCTTGCGGGATGAGTTCTTCAAGAAGTTAATGCAGTCTTCGATGGCTTCAGACTGGTGAGAATTTCCGAACTGTTCACATCTCTGTTGAGGAGTCATGCTAACGGAATGTCTACCGGGCATAGGCCGGCTTCCATCTGCAGGAACAGATTGCTGCGCCCTCGACAGATTGCTCCTGAAGTGCTTGACAAATCTCCCCACGGAGGAACGAGCTCTCTTGACCAGCCTGCAGTAAGGGTTCTTCTGCACCTTCTTCTCTCCCTTTGCATTCTCCCTTCTTGTATCATACTCGAACGCGAGAAAGAATGCTGGCTCATGCCCATCGAGGCTGAAGCTGAGGCGGTGGCTACCACTCATCATCCTCTGTATGTTTCCTAATCCAACTGCAAAATTCAATATTGCATTGGCACAAGGCAGGGAGAGGCAACGAGTATTTATTGGGAGACACTGGGAATTTTCCAAGAAGACAAAGGGGGAAAAGAAGAAAAAGGAGAAGAGAGCAAAAGAGAAAGGCAGGGCTCTTCATTTGAGAGAACAAAAAGGTGGTCAAAATTGCTGGAAATGAGTTGTGATCAGTGCAGTTTTGACGAGACGGGTGATATATATGGAGGCAGGAAGTAACGGCAGATGCATATCTTTCTTTGCCCTCAGCAAAAAAGAAAAAAAAGTCGTGGGGGAGAAGAAAGATTGTGGCTTGTCGACCGGTTGGGAACTTAGAGAGAGAGAGAGAGAGAGAGAGAGAG
>LTAE01011071.1:0-10223 GCA_001647135.1 Pontederia paniculata
TCAACCTTTGTACTGTTGACATAGAACCTTCGGTCGCCCACTGTTCTTCACCGGACGATCTTTCCTGTTCTAACTTGTCTTCGGTCGTCCATTCAACAACTTTGGTCGACCACTCAGTACTTGACTTCATTTCTTCGATATTTGTTCTTCACATAGGTCGACCACTTCACATCCTTTTGACGACCACTGCATACTTAGGATTTTTCCTTTATGTCTTCTTTGTGCATAGGTCGTCCGTTCTTCAACCTTGGTCGACCTATCACTTACTGAAACATAAAAATCTTGTCTTTCAAATATCAATTCAAAACATGATTAGTACAAACCAAGTTCCCTTACAAATTTGTGATCATCAAAACAATCTTGGGATCCTAGATTCAACAAGCTATTCCAAATGGATGTCAAGATAGCATTCCTGAATTGAGACTTGTCTGAAGACGTGTATATGCGACAACCTAAAGGGTTTCAGGTGAAAGGTTAGGAGGATAAAGTGTATAAACTCCAAAAATCATTATATGGCTTGAAGCAAGCGTCTAGACAATGGTATTTGAAATTTCATGAGACGATAATCCAATTTGATTTCAGGACGAACAAATTGGATCACTGTGTTTACATCAACAAGAGCGAGAGCATTTTTGTGATATTATCACTATATGTAGATGACATACTGCTTGTCGGTAATGATGTAGAAATGCTAAATGAAATCAAGGATAAATTGAGCAAACGATTTGAAATGACAAACATGGGTGAGGTCTCCTCTATGTACTGGGCATTCAAAATAAGTTATGATAGAAACTCAAGAAGCTTGAGTTTAAGTCAGGAACAATATATTAATAAGGTACTGAGGAGGTTCGAGATGCATAATAGCAGTCTCGCACTGATACCACTAGTAGTTGAGAAGAGACTGAGTAAAAGTCAGTGTCTCAATATAGGGCGAGAACCTTTGGGGGAGCCTTATGCAGAAGCGGTGGGCAACCTAATGTATGTGATGCTTTGTACGAGACCTGATTTGGCTTACGCGATAAACTTGGTTAGCAGATTTCAAAGTAATCCTAAAAAGGCTCACTAGGAAGCCATTAAGAGGATATTGCGATATCTGAATGACACAGTACAATTGAGATTGACATACCAGGCTGATACATTCGTGGCAGTAGGATATTTGGATGTAGATTTCGACGGTGACATATACGACTATAAGTCTACATCAGACCACTTGTTCCTTGTGGGTGGTGCAGTCATTTATTGGGGAAGCAATAAACAAGGATGTGTGACTAGACACAGACAAGAGGCTGAGTATGTTGCTTGTAGTATAACAACCACCTATGGTGTATGGCTCAGACATTTTCTTTTAGAACTAGGGCTCGATCTGGTCAGAGGATCGTTATCGATGTATTGTGATAATCAAGTTGTGATAAACTTGATACACAGTGGAGCCAATAGTTCAAAAGGAAAAACATTGAGATTGAGTATCGCTATATTCAAGATATAGTTGATAAGAAGGAAGTGACAATTATTTATATGCCTACGAGTGACATATTAGCTAATTCTCTTACGAAGAGAATTGTAGCTGGTACTTTCATCAAGCATGTGGGCTTGATGGGACTTAGAAGTGATTGAGTCAATACGAAGTGTTCATGGATAGTGAAACTTCGAGATATAATCTCCAGTTAGACTACTCACGGATAGTGGGAGTGCTGACATAGTGACCACATTGTCAAGTGGGAGATTGTTATAGCAGTGACCAACTGTAGTCACTCGTTCATCGAAGATTGCGCACACCAAGGCCAATGGACGCGGTGATGTCGAGGCCGTTGGAAAGGATGCAACGTGTTATGTCATGTATTGCGGTTGGAACGAATCTGGGCGCAACAGACGCATGATCTTCTCGATGGAACAGTCGCTGAACGTGGGTGGAGTGCAGTGTGCACGCGACGTATAAACAGGTATCAGACGCGTGCGGGAAGCCCCAATCGCGCAGGCGAACTCTCCCTTTCTTCTCTCATTTTTGTTTCAAATTTAACAAACTATTTTATTATGTTATACATACGAATTAGTTTATTTTATTTATTATAATTATTTAAGAAGTTATTTTATTATATTATGTTAAATATATCATATAAAAATAATTTATTTTTTTATAATATTAATTCAATTAATGTCATTACATTTATTAAAAAAAATACCTTTTTGGTTCTCATGCTTCAATCAAACTAATGTATCAAATCAACTTTACAATTCCTATCATTATTTTTAATTCATCCAAACAATAATAGAACATATATATCAAATTGGTAAGTTCTTAGAACTTCCTAGAACTTTGGTTAATAGGTGAGTTCAAACTTATTAGAACTTAAGTTCTAAGAATCGTCGCTACCGACAAGAACTGCTTGACTGAAATCTTGAGTTGCCAATGTGTTGCCCAAGATTCTGGCCACTCTAGTTCTTGTTGCCAAAAATTATCAAAATTTTGTTCGATTTATAATTTAATTTCGAATGTCAAATAGAGCCTTCGAGAATCTTTAGTTGTAAAATAAAGTGAAAAATATTTCAATCGTGATTATTTTACGAAACAACATATGATATGCAACATTATGAATACTAAAGAAAAATAGTGGTAAATTAATTTAGTTGGTTAAGTTAAAGGATGAAAAAAATTAGCAATTCTAAATTTTAGTTTCATAATTATCGATCTTTTTTTCAAGTTTTATTTGTGGATCAAAAAAGTTATTTATATTTAATGAGCAATAGAAGTTATTCACATTTTTGGCAAACTTAATGGCCCAAGTTTTGTGAATAATAGTGAACCCTGAAATATTAACAATACATACAAAAATATTAGTTACATATTTTGCATCCTTGGGTCATTTCACAATGGAAAAAAATAAGTGTATCACGTGAAATAATTTTATGCATTTTTCACATCTTTGATTAATTATGATTTGGAAGATCATTGATGATGTTTAATAAGTGATTCACAATAATTATATTTATTATTTTTAATATTTTAATTGTTTTTGACATTATCAACTTTCATAATCAATATAATTTTTTTGTTGTAGTGTTACAAATATTTTCAAATATCACCAATGATCATTTAAGCAATAACTAATAAAAGATAAAGAAGATGATATGTATATATGTGTGTGCAAAGTTATTTGATACGTGCGTGCAAAAAGTGCACGTAACATAAAAATATATGTGATATGCAGCATTACATCCTTTCACAATTATGCATAATTTCTCTAAGTTTCATAGTGGTCTCGCTAAAGAACCAAGAAGTCAAGAACAATTTGTCCAATCCCTTTTTTGGTCAAATCTATTGCCCGAATAGTTGGAAAGATATTATACAAAAGGATGATAAAACATTCTTCTTATTTAATAAAAAAATTGGTATAAATTTCAAGATTAAGAAGGAAAAAGGCTACCGCCACTTTCGACTTCAAATTTGGATTGATTGGAGAGAAAATAATTCTTCATTTGTTACCTCTTTTTTATTTCCTTCTTTTCTTTATGTGAACATGTCATAAAGATCCTTTTAAGAAAAATTGAACGAGGAAAATACCATTTAAAAGGCAAGGATAATATGCTTCCCAATTTTTTTTTGTTTCTTTTTTTCTTTTGGTGATTAATTTTACACTTCCAACAATTGGTACCTTGTAGCTTTTACATTTGTAATATTGAACTAGGGAAAGTTATATATATATATATATAACTCGAGCCTTTAAACATCTTTTAGAATGCCTCAACTCGTTACTCCCTCAAAAATTAAGGAGTATATATCACTAGTTTATTTTCATGTATTTGATATCAAATGATAATTATATCTTATATAATTATCTTATTATTCGCATAGCCAGGTTTTCTTCTAGCAATTCCACATCTAGCAACACATTACTGAAGAACCAACAATTGTATATACACAGCAAAATCGATACCAAGTGTATTCACTATAAAATGAAAACTATGCACATTATGATTGATGCAAGTAAACATGAACCAATAATATAATCACAATTTTGCTTATATTTCTCATTGGTAAAACACTACTTGAAGATTGGTATCAACTTTTAAGCATCACATTTTAGTGGGCCTATTTCTAGCATGGAAGTATAATTGCACAACTCATGAGAGTTATTCTAACAAGATTGGTAATCAATGCACAAAATTAAAACATTTAGCGAATGCATCCTTGCCATCTTCTACTATTGATCTCTTCAAAGACATTGTCTTAAGAATCATCATCATTGTCACTAAGCTAGAATCATTAGAAAATAAAACTATAACCTCAAAAGAAAAAAAAAGAAAAGAAAAGAAAGAACATGCAAGAATTATAAGGCAAGGTCATATACATTTCACCAAATTTCATTGTAGAACAAGGATATACAAAGTATGTTTTAATTAAAGTAATAATGAGAAGTGAATAACAAGAAATGCATCAAGAATTCAACTCACTTGAAGGAAAGTGATATTTTACAATGACTTCATGCCTGAAAAATATTGAGGTTTGCGACCTTCATGCTCACAAAATGGAGGACATGAATTATATAATAAAGCTATCATAAAGCACATATATCGCTAGCAACTATGATAAGTCAATTCAAAGATAATGATTACTTAGCGAAATAGAGGCAAAACCTTTGACTCTAGACATAGTAATAATCTATAGAAAACAATAATTCTTGTGTATTTTAGTCGTTTCTAGTAAGAAATGACTAAATTTACGGCATAATAACAAATTGAAGATTGAAAATGGGATGAATTCTTTGCAACCTCTTAAGACATACCTGAGATAAAACACTATAATCTCAACAAGTTCTTTTCCACAAGAATCAAGCCCAATGCACTTTCACTATTTCAGTGCAATTGAATGCATGTCTGGCATCTCCCTTGAAGAATCATTGAGGTTGACCAATTGAAAAGTTGAGAAAGAACCATATCTTAAGTACTTTTTAAGATAACTCTTAAGACATATTCATCCTCATTTAGCAACAACATTGCAAGATGCAAATTCCTCAACACCTTTAACACAAGAAGAACCTAAAGCAGTTTCAGGAAGGCGAGATTAAGGTACTTTGAGACAAGAGAATCTACTGACTTTAGGACAAAACTGAAGAAAACATATTAAAGAAACACATCCTCGGATAACACTCATTCTTTTGGAAGCCAGTTGAATACTAGTTTAAGCTTCTTGCCCAACAAAGCGATATTGATTAAAGGGTGAAACTTTCATGGGTCTTTCTTTGTTTTACAACTGCAAAAGTAAAAGGGTAAGGCCTTTTCTATATCTTGAAGTTGAAGAAGAGAATGATCCTCCGCCCTTTCCCATTAGTACCATAGGCAGTTGTGCCACATTGAAGATTCTTCCCTGTTTAACGCCTAAATCTAAACCTCCATCAAGGTGCAACCTGTTTTATCTTCAGTTCACTGATAACCATCCCTGAGAAGTGCACATGGTGGCCAAAGAAGCGGCGATGGTAAAAATCTATTACTGCAACAATTTCATATCTTCAATCTGGAGTTCAGTTCAAAGTAAGAGAAGAAAGAAAGAAAGAAGCAAATAGCACTTAAAAGAGAGATTGTATGAGAAAATGTTTTCTTACTTTTCGAGGACAAACAACCAAAAATAAAGTTCAAAGCCAAAATTGCTTGACCAAATATTTTTCTCTTTTGCAAACCTTAGATTATTAAATTTACAGTAACATGCATGGTTGGTTTCTATATCAACTCTTTTTCTCTTCCATTTCGTTCACTATATAATAGCATTTTGAATCGATATAATAAAATAGAAGAGAACATAGTCATCGTTCTTGCGGATGATATGAAGATTGTCTCACATTTTAAAATCATTCATATTCAAATTAGGTATTCACATAAAGTAGATTAATCATGTAAAAATAAGAAAACTAATTATATGAAACATGTATTGTATCATATATTTTTCATGATCATTATAGAAGTTTGAGATTATGCAAGATTATTTAACTATGATGTTGCGTGTAATAAAACATTATCAATCTTGAGATTCACCACAATAGATCAAATACTTGTATATTCTATATCAAAAGTTGAAACCAATAACTAAAGAAATGAAATTTAATAAAAACATGCACAATTAATTACTTGGACGATATGATAAATGATGTTTATGTTTGTTTTCATATGCAAGATTTATGCAGCTAATTAACGTAGGGATTAAGTTATACAATAATAAAATTAGTACAAAGTAGCTGGACTGTAAATACTTTGGTGTGTGCACAATGTCTACATGCCAACATTTAGAGAAAGGACTAACTAAAACGGTTAGCTTAAGTGCTTGTAGCCAACAAAAAAGAAATACTAGAAAGATTAGGACTCTCTCTCTCTTTTCATACAAAAAATGGAGATCAAATCTATTTTTTTTCCTGTATCAGCAAATGAAGCTGAAATATCCATCAATGTTCTCATAATTGGACCGGAGATCGAACCGGACGTCCAACTGGATCGCGGTTAGACCGGTTCGATCGGATTCAACCGGATTGAACCGGATTGAACCGGATTTTATTAAAATAATATTATTTATAATAATTTATAATATATATATATAGTACTACTAGTGCTATATAATATATAAAAATATAAAAATACATACTAAATATTGGGTATAATAGAAATTAGTATTTATTGTATGATTATTATTGTTTATTCAAAATGATGATTATTGATATATTATTACTTATTCATTATTTTATAATTTTAATGATGTCATATTAATTTAGTTTATTTGAATCACTTTTAATTTTTATGTCTTTCACTTTATTTTATTTCTTTCTGTCTTTATTTTAGTTTTTCTATCAATTCATTTCCTATATTTATTTTATTTTTCCATTTTCATTTTTCCTAGTGTTTTTATTTTTTTCCACTTCTTACAATGTGTTTTCATCTTGATTTGAGTTGAACCATTTTTTTTAATTATTTAGTATATTTTAAAAAAATAATGCTTACAAAAAATGATGATGGTTGATATATAATTTTTATATAACACTAATAATGTTATATTAACTATTTTTAACCCAAATTATTATTAACTTTCATTTTATTTTATTTGGAATTATTTTATTTCCATGTCTATGTTTTTTTCCTTTTTCCTTATCTACTCTCCTCTCATTTATTTCATATTTTTAATATAATTTTAGACAATTATGTTCCTTCTATAAATTGCTTACTAAAAATAACGATGGCTATTATTATTGTACTAATCATTCATATTAGTTATTTTAATTCAATTTGTTATTAACTTGTTTATTATTTTATTTATTTTTTATTTGTTAATATATCTTTCCTATTTATAATTTCCATTTTTTCCTTATTTATTTTCCTTCCACAATTTTCTTATTTCTAATTTTGTATTTTCTAATAAGTTTCAATTACTTTCCCTTTTAAAAAATTCTTTCCATTTTCACTTGGATTTGATTTTTTTTTTCAAACTTACAATCGAACCGATTTTGGCCGGTTCGCCGGTTCACCGGTTTTTACCTGTTCGATCCGTTTTTTCCCGGTTCGACTTCACCTCCGTTTTTACACTAAAACCGGACCGGATCAGACGTCGGTTCGCGGTTGAACCGGTTGAACCGACCGGTCCAGTCCAATTTTAATAACATTGATATCCATATATTACGAAGCAACCGATGAACAGAAATATACAACACTTATTTATAATGTCAAATCTTCCGAGAAGAATGCCAAAAATCCTTAAAAATTTTGGATTTCTGTGTTTGGTTGTGTCATATTCAGGAATGTACTTAGCAATATTATATTCTGATTGGAATGAGATTCCTATGATTTATGAGAATTTCATTCCCTCTCATATTTGTGTCAATCTAACATTACTTACTAAAGTCTTTAACATTACCAAACATTATAATAATTCTATTTTTCAAAAAATATTATTAACATAAAATATATTTCTAAAAATTTAAATATTCCTATAATGTTATAAATTGTGAACTAAACACACCCTAATAATATCACAACAACTTAAATGTTTGTAATGATTAAATAGGTAAAGAACCCACTTTGATTCTGCAAGGTTTATGTGAGTGGGCAAAATTTCAAATCTCCGAGTACCACTTAATGACTAACTACTAAAAAAAAGCTGCAAATTTGTATATGAAAGTGGTGAAAAAACTGAGAAAGAAAAATAGGAAACAATGTTGAAAAGGATGCGATGATAAATGCACCTCCAAGAACCAACACAATGATCAGAGACGCCCCATAGACAGAAACTAGTGATTGCCGGCGACTCCTCTCAGTGAGCTCTCGGACGATTGGAAATAGAGAAGCCCAAGAGATCAAGCCGACTACTTTAGTACCAGGCTTGCCTTGTGCTTTGAGACTCGTGTTGAATGTGATCAGATGACAGATGGACGTTCACAGTTTGAGCGGTTAGGATCAGATTCATAACGTGGGTTCGACAATATGGTCAAAGTGATTCGGATCCATCAGATATCCATCGTAAGGTTTTGGAGGAATCTTATTTTTTTTGCTCTTTGCTGAGCTCAATACTTCAATTCTAGATAATGTTTTGTAATTAGACAATGCCCTTGATTGATTTAATTAGGTGATTAATTAGGGGTGAGGTTTTTCCATATTAAGTTTAATTACTATTTTTAAAATTTTAGTTTAATTCAACATTTAAGAGTATTAAAGGTAAGTTTATACTTATAAGTTAATTTTATTTTTTCATATTTAATAAATGAGAAATTATACTTATAAATTATTAGGATAATAATTTATAAGTTAAAAAAATAAGCAAGGTCTCCTTATTTTAACTAACTATATTATTCGGTTATCCATATTATTTTAATATTATTATTATATGATTAAGGATATCTTAGTCAATATTTATTTTAACAAATATTACAACTATTTGTTGATATTATCAGTTTTATTCAAACATGTAATTACTTATATTTTAAAATAAATTTCAGCACTTAAAATACTTATAGTATTAGTGTTATCAAGTATTTTTTTATCTAATAAGTCAAACATGTCCTAAATATTTGTCTTGGAAAAAATCTCCTTCGGATGCATAGTCCTTTGAAATATGAACAACATCTGATTTACAAAGTGATATTTAGTTTGTGCTAATCGCTAGAAGATTGTAAGAGAAAACAATTAAATCTCCAAATCATATGATTAAATATTAAATTTTCGTTTTTTTATGAAATCATTTTTTGGAAACTTGATTTTATCACTTAATAATTAGTTAATAGAAAAATAATTTCCCCTTGATAAAAGAAGTAATGTAAGATTTGAAAAAAAAATAAATCATTTTATTTTATATTTTCAAAACACTTTTTTTGATACTTGCAAAGTATACATCAAACACATAAAAAAACAAATTATTTTTCTTGACTTCACTTTTTAAGAATTCATTTTCTTTAATAGTTTATTTTCATCAAATAATAGATGACCAAAGAAGGATTATGACTTATGTCTTTGATTAAATAAAGGGATTGACAATAGGTTTATGGAAAGATTTTTGTGTTTGGCGTTCTCGTTAGTCTAATCCATGAAGATTAGAAATCGGGCTTATCAAATTATCAAGGTCAAAAGTTGGGCTAATGGAAATTTTAAATGTTTAGCTGGAAAGGAGAAAAATTGAGGCATTATAATCAAAGAGTTTCAATTAGACTCAATGGCTTCCTTACTTGGCGCTTATGGGAGATTATTACTCAACTTTTTTTTTCAATCTATGCGAAATTATTTTTATTTTACAAAGGGATCTAAATTATATTGATAAAAATAAGTATGGAAGAAAATAGAGATGAAATATTTTAGGAAAACAATTTTAATTTTTGTACTTATTTATATAGAAAGTGCATTTAGAATTTATTTATTTTTTATTTTAACATTATGAAATAAATAGTCACTTGAACTATAAAAGGAAATTTATCTTTCCAAATTTATAAACAAACTTTCTTATCAATAAAAATCATGGCCATTTTCTTACTTCAAATTATGAATTAACTTAAAAACAACTGTGATTCTGAGTAGTAGATATTAAAAAATATTTAAAAATGTAATTGTCTCTTAACTTGGTTTTCATTGACAAACGGGTAAACTAAAATTACTATAATTTGTCTGTAATAAATATAAGTGAATCGTTCATTTAGTAATTGGGGAGCTGAATGAAGAAGGACAAACTATTATCGATTTTTCTTTAGCATATAACCTTAAGATTGTCA
>LTAE01011072.1:3297-15812 GCA_001647135.1 Pontederia paniculata
GCGTGTCGTTGCCTCCTCGAAGTCCGTTCACTTGTCTCCTCCTGGCACGATCCCGAGGCGCTCTGACGTGAGAGAGAGAAGGAGAAGAAAAGAAAAGAGAAGAAGAGAGAGGAGAGATGAGAGAGAAGTTTACCTGACGGCTTGGTAAACTAATGAGTGTTTGAGAGAATTAATTTTGTGTTAGGGATTTATATAGAAGTTAGAGATAGGATTTAAAGAGTTTGAGTTGTTGTTAAATTATTTTTCTTTCGTAATTGGACTTTTAGTCCGATTCGTTCGACACGGCCCGCTTTGTCCAACTCAGTCCGTGTTGTGACCACGGCCAATCAATCTTGGGCCGGCCCATCCAACTCGGGCCGTTTCGGTAACACGGCCCAAACAACTCGGGCCGTTTCGGTCGGATATTACAGTACGTGTTTGGAGGCACCTTCGAATATTTTATAGTATGGTATAATATATAAGTTATTTATTTTGTTCATGATTGGAATATACTCCTGCGCATTAATTTTTTATAGTGTTTTCTAACCAAACGTCGAATATTTTTTTCGTGAAAAATAAAGATTGCCAAGCATTTAAATATATATAAAATCTAACTGAAATTTTTTCTACGTAATTAATTATAAATACTTTATAACTAAATAGACCTTTAGTAATTAAATTCAATTTTGATAATATATCGGGTGAACCTAACATGCCAATTAATCGATCAGGTCGGCACCGACAAGCTTTAAAATTTGTTCAATCCGTTAAGATTTACTGAACCTTATATAATTGATGGACTAATGGACCGAGGCCTGTCAAGTATTTTATTTTATCTTATGTTAAAATATAATTCCTTCTAACAAATTTTTTTTCATTTTTCCGTGTTTTCTTTTTTATTTTTCCACTAAGAACTTTTCTTAGACGACATGAGACGCTATTAGATATGAAAAAAAAAATATTGAGGTAAAGAAATTACCCTGATATAAAATAGGACAAAGAATATCATACAAAAACTTACCAGAATTTCAATGATGCTAATCAAAATTAGCGATTTTAACTTCCTTATTTTCTTTCATTTGACACAATTGATTTATATGAATAAATTTTAGTAACCGTCTTTTTTACTATATTTTTTTCCCGAATTGGTTTTCAACATATTTAATCAGATTATCCTCCATTTTCAACTATATTCGGTGCACGCATGATTTTACAATTTAAATTAAGTTTAGTAAATTAAGAATAGAAATATTTTTTTTGTCTTTCTATAAAAAATTAAAAAAAGATTAAGGTAAAACTGGATGAAGACAACGAATAGAGTAAATTGTTAAGTTTAAGATTATTTCTATCTGATTTTGTATTTTAAAATATAAACTAATTCCCTTCTTTTTTTATATTTAAGATAAGAATTATCTCCTCCTTCTGACGTGTTATGGAATTATTTTCTTTGGGAGATAAGTAGAGACTATATATCAACTAAATTAATCAATTATCCTTTGAGAATCCTTTGAGAATATGACTTTGTGCTCCTCGTGGCTTGGTTTTCCTCTAGGTGGCTTGGCTCCTCGTAATTCATTTTATGTATCAACTAAATTAATCAATTATCAATAAATAATAATTATAATGAATATAATACGTATTACGTAGGCAGGTAATGGATATATGTGTTCAGAGCAGCAAGATAATCAGATATCGGTCGCTGAGGGACCAACTTCAAAGTTCAAATATCAAAAGCAATTTATAAGATGCTCGTATTTGTTAGTATGTTCACTAATTAATGTTTTTTAAAAACAAATTGAATTTGGCGATGACTTTCTTGATTCTACTCATTTTTTTTTTCATATGTTAGTACTAACGGCATCTAAAATTGTAAACTAGCGAATGCCAATTTTTAACATTTGATTTTATTTATTTTACTTATGTAAAATAGTTTTCTTGCCTTTTTTAAGCTTATTATTTTAAAAATATCCACAATTTCTTAAATATCTATTAAAAAAGTAAAACATTAAAATAATACAGTACACGGATTTTCTATTATTTCTTTCTAGTTTTTAGAATAACAAAACATTTTGTATGAAATAAATGATTTGTTTCATTATTATAATGAGGCCAAAAGCGTGTAGTGCATTTTTAATATAACGCGTGTAGCAAATTAAAAAATTGTATAAAATAATTTTATCATTATTTATTTATAGAGAAAATGTATCTAAAAAATAATATCAAATACATCTGATAATTTAAATTATAGACAACTTGCCATTTACAGCCACTAGACAACTTGCGTAGGTAAACATGTGAAGAAGGAATGGAGCTTTTGGTTTCATATAGTATTATCAGATTATGTTCTTCCAAATATTCTCTGGTCTCGTTAAGTCATGGGATTACTTATTTTTCAGGTTATTTTCAGAAAGCTCCCCCAGATTTTGACCAAATATTAGGCTTAGTCACAAATTAGAAAGTCAAATTTGATCTTAAACTTTTCTAATCGGAAAAGTCACCTTTTATTGATTTCTCGATTGGCATGTTACTCTTGCAGTGGGACGGACTCAAGAAGAAAAGATAGAGAAGGACCAAAAAGTTAGGGGATCAAAGTATATAACAACAAATTATAAAAAAAAAGAGAGTGTAAGATTTGAACCCTAAACCTCTAAATATTAGTCTAAACTATGTGCCAATTAGATAATTATAATAATTTATTAACATTTATTTTATTTATTGATTATAACTACTAGTATATATATATATATATATATATCAAAAAGTTGGAGGCCCCGGGTGTAGGTGAGTCGCCCCTGTTACTATATACTTAAAAGTTAATAGTATAAAGAGCTGAAACCNTATATATATATATATATATATCAAAAAGTTGGAGGCCCCGGGTGTAGGTGAGTCGCCCCTGTTACTATATACTTAAAAGTTAATAGTATAAAGAGCTGAAACCTTTTTTTTTAAATGGGGGTTTATCAACAAAGATATTATCTAATAATATGTTTATCAACAAAAATATCTGTTATAGTATAATTTACCGAAAGCATTATACGTATCATAATTTTATTTTATTTTAGGCCTATTATCCGAAAGCTACTATCTTCCAAAATGGGGGCGTAACGTAAACCTTTTTCTTAGATTAATAATAGCACCTTATGCGTTCTTATAATTCACTTATTGAGTTCAATTTATGATAACGACTGTTTGATATTAACTAAGAGAGGATCTACACATAACTTTGAGATAAAAATAAAAGTTGAAAATATGAGAATATATCTTTCATTGAGAAATTATCATTAATTGTTTACATATAATTTCAATAAAAAAATATTTAAGATTTACCTTGCATTAAAAGGAAGAATTTATGTTGTTTGTTTAAGAAATTCGTTTATCAATTGATTGAGTTCATAATACATATTTTTCAGAAGACAAAGTGTGTATCATTTTCAGAAGGGAACGATGTATTAATAAACTTTTAGCACGTGAATAACTCCAACCGAGGCGAATATATGTTTAAATAACGTGTGCGGCCGCTTGTTTACATGACCCCTTGCATGTGACGATGTTCCATAGCAAGATAATCCATTAGTAATTCTGACAAAAACATGCATCCAGCAACACAGTTCCATTAAAAATCCACCGGCTAAACAAAAAAAAAATCGATAATAATTTTAGTATCTAAGAGTTATTAGCTCTTAGTTAATCTAGTTCGGGAAGGGACAACTTTGTCAAAAATTAGAATTCTTGTAGTCATAAATAACCTTTCCAGTGCATTGCAAATTATGTTATAAATTTGTACATATTTCTTTTGGAGTTCAAAGTTTATATTATAACGTCCTGAAATTCACCGCTCTGATTTAGAGACGTTACGATGATACAAATTTTGACCAATATATTGACAATGCTGACTAATCAATAAAATAGAAAAAAATGGAAGACTTTAAATCAAGATAAACATTTGAGTACACAAATTGCGGGTGCCTTAAACAAGTAGAACGAAAGTCTTAGTCAAATTATGACATGATAATTTTGACATAGTTTCAAAAATTATTATAATTTTCAAATGAAAATAACAAGGACACAAGACATCAACATTTGCAAACTTTAGTATCATCAAGAGCACATGAATAGCCGCCACTAGCACCATTAGCATAGCCACCTAGTGCAGTACTAGTTACCTGCAGGATTAATATAGGGGAAAGAAAGATCCCATTAGGTATGAAGTCCAATGTGTAAGGCACAAATATATTTATAATCAAATAGAGTGAACATGCTGATGGAAACGATCATGACGGTACAAATGAAAAAAAGATCGGCATTTCATATATACATTTAACACAATACAATCCAAAGGTAATGACACGATATGATCCAATAAACAATGAATAACAATTCAAGCCAATAAATGATGTATGGACAAATACATCCAATAAACGTATAAGGGAATAAACTCCCATGGTCCACAATGCATCTAATTGGGGAAAGACCAAACAATAAGGAGTCAGACTCCCAAGGCCACACAACTTCCTTTCCAAAAGTACAATTATATGATACAACATAATCGAACTATAGGATAAACGAAGAACATTAAGTATGATAGATGGAGATTGAAAAATCTAATGTAAAGCACTCCCTCTATTATGTTTTTCAAATTCAGTGGGTGACTCATTTTTCAATAGTCCCTAAGAGTCATTATCTATGTGATATATAAGTGATTAAATTAGACTTATCCCATTAGCATTTTAACATCATCTTAGGTTCATTTCGGTAAATGGTACAAAGCTCATAATGAAGTCAATGGTACAAAGCTCTCATCATTAATTTCGACTATCATGATAAACGGTAAAAGGTATCAACGGGGGTATTAGCCGTGATAAATATATGTTCAATCTAGTGAGAAGGATGCTCAATATCATCTTTGTTACAAGGAGGGGAGCTCTCCAAGTATGAGAGCAAGGTAGGGTAGTTGCAGCTAGGCCACCGGCCCCTGACGGTAAAATGATCGGTAAATGGTAGCTCCCAATAGTACACAGCTCCATAATCAATAGTCTTTTTACCCTTACGTGAATATCTAATATATAATTTAGCATAACACAACAGTATAATATATATTAGATGAGTCTCCTTGTGAGCTACGATGAAAATGGAGGTATTTGAGCCAAAAGGGGTATGTCATAGGTCGTGACTTCATGTACACAATTTCCAACACCATTTGAAGCTATAGTTAAGCATCTACCTGCACCTAAAATGACAATTCCTAATCATGTTTTTTCAGTTTACTATGTATTTTACAATATGAATATAATCTAGTTCGTGATGGATTGACACTATCATGGTATTTTGATCATAACTTTCATAATATAACATGAATTGTGATGAATCTAGTTTCTGTGTAAACTATACTTCAAGACCTACATTTTGATATATTAGACATAAATTTTTGAAAAATTATAGCCTAAAAAAATGCCCTCGAAAGAGGACTACGGAATCTAAACATAGGCTAAACCAAAACAATCATAATTTAGTTGGGGACAGATTGACATCTATTTTGACCATAACTTTCCCAATACAACTCGTATTGAGATGAAACAAGTACCTGTGTAAACTAGACTTGAAGACATATGTTTTTATATATTATACAAATTTTAGAGAACTCTACCCTAGTCAAAATGGCATCGAAAGAGGGATGCCAAAATTTGGATATAATAATAGAAATCTCTAGATACGAATGAGAACGATCCACGAGCACAAGAACATGATCATCATTTTTCCAATACATGAGGAGAACTCAAAAGAAACATCATAGTAAAGGCATGAACTATCTAGAACACTAGCGCATGATCATCTACAAAGAGTTATAAATCTATACATAATCCGCCATAATACACACCTTAAAGCCTATTCGTTCGTTGTCCCTTTCGATCTCAATTGGTCATCGTGTTTCTCTGTGAAGACCATTCTCCTAGAAGTCGTTCCTCCATCTTCGGTTCGCTTTCACCTTCTCTTGGAATTTTCCCTGATTAGAAGGTGATCATTCTGTAGAAAGAAAAATTTTGTGACTCGCCTCTCAATCCTTTTTCTTTTCTTGAACCAGAGAAGACAAGAAAAGGGATCGTCTATGGCCGGCCAGAGGAGACAAAGAGAGGAAAAAAAGAGGGAAAGTACAAATCTCGAGATTTATTTGGGGATTCGGGGTTTGCAATCCAAATCAAGGGTATTTTTGGAAGATAAATTTTTAGGGAGTTACATTATTACCTGCTTAATTAAATTCATGCTCGAATTTGGACATATAGAGTAAAGACCTAACAAAAAGGTTCATATCTAATTTTATAATCTCCTAATATAATCCATCTTTACTAAATCATTCTACTAACTTTTATTTACACACATAATTCTCTTTATATTCCTCGTATTTGGGGCATCCATTGTATATCCATCCTCTTGCCTCCAAATAATTCATGACCAACTTCACTTATATTCTCCTTCCCACTCGATAACTCCTTATTGTTCATTATAACTTCTAACTGATAGTCATATTCTGAAGCATTTGATTGTTCCATAAAATTCTCAATAATCAATTTGATATCTATACCTTTCTTTAATCTTGTATAGGGTAATCAATAAGGTCTTTCCCCCCTTTGTTTTCCTAACTTTACCTCACTTATGAGGATGGAGACAATTTAAATCCTTTGGAGCATAAGGATTTCTTCTATGGTCACCTATGCATAATTATTTTTCTGGGATCACTTGATAATCATAAAACTAACAATTAATCAATTCATTTATCCCCCGAAGACATTAATCAGATTAAGCTCCTAACAAATCATGAGTACATTTTTTCTTTCTATTCAACGAATTCCTATGCCCAATAAATGGAACACCTTATGATTGTCAAGTAATAAATAACCTTCTTAGAATTATTGTTATGCAAATAATCAATATATATATATATATATTAATCATAGTCAATCAACACTTCCCTTGTTATACTAAACTTGTGTCCTGATTGTCCATATGCGTCATAATACTAATCAACTTAAGCATCTTTGATCATAGTTTGCAAATATATATTTTCTTAATCATTTCTCAATCATCTTTATCATTGTATTCAAATATCATTTAATCTATCCAATCTCAATTTAGTAGTTTGAATACTGTAAAAACCAATCATGGCATTTAACATAATGTCAAATCTCTTAATAATCTTTATCACCTACCTCATTATCCAATAATCTCCACACGATATCTGAGGTCTTGACAATACTATCATCATGCTTTAACTCTCTCTGATAAAATATTGCAAGGCATCATTCCTTACTTGATTTAAGAATTTAGTTGACCTCTTATGATCAGGATCATCCTATAAGAGTTATACCACAAAGTCTTCATCCACTTATTTAGAGTAATCGAATCTTCCTTCACATGAGATCTTAGGACCAACAACAATATGAAATATTTTTTTTTCAAAATTTCATATATCCTCTATTATATGAAACTATTGGGGGCAGTGTGACAGTGGATCATCCATTCCTGTCTAGTCATATACAGTTTCACTCATTGTGAAAGTTGATCATAGGTGTTAAGGATTCTTCATATATGAATAAGAAGTTTATTTTCGATTTATCTCTTTGGAGTAACTGTACAAGGTCTTTTGTTTGGCTAAGAATGACAATGATTTACTGTTTTGATCATAATTTCCTTTACACTCTAAATCTTATTGTGCATACATCATACATCATGTCTAGATATGAAAAAAAATATTCAATTCATGTTTCTACATGTAACTTTAATCATAAATAATTTAGTAGTCGCTTTAATTAGAGGACATGTGCACCCTCATTTATACATGTGTCTCTTTGATTGTCCTCTATATTAGAAAATACCATCTTAGTCCATCTATACAATATGCACAATTACTATGTAAGAAAAGATCTCCAAATGTCCTGTATAGGTCATCAAGAAGAACAAACAAATCATGTTCTTTCCATTCATTCATTTAACTTATGAAGATTTCTAAAATCATACTCCTCAATTATCATTTGTTCTAGTAACAATTCAAGAACTATAAATCAATATCTTTTATACAAAATTCAACTTAATATCCAATCACTTTGTTTTATAACTAATAACTTCTCAAAATATCTTCCTTATTACTAGTTATTCATTTGTCATTCATAATTTCATCTATATATGCTTTCAGTCTAAATAATTCTAGTACTTCTTGTAAATCTATTCTTTTAAACTCTTCATATGAAATTCTCAAAATTTATAATCGTCTAATCATTTTAAAATTCTATAATTGTACAATTTTACTCTCAATCAATATTTTGATTGTTCAATATTACAATACCAATATATTTATTTATTTTCACAAGGATCACATTAATAATCTTTTGCTCATAAAAAATCATTCTTAATTAATTATGTCCCTGAATAATCTCCTTAAAAATCGAGTTATATCATTAACTGATATGATGTCATTATCAAGGTAACTCTAATTTCTATAAGAGCTAGATCTTAGGGGGTCATCTATCATATATATTTAATCACCGAGAGAATAATAGATCTCTATTTCAATCCTTGAGTCACATTGGTCACAACTTTCTAGGCCTATTGATCTTGCCAACATTGACTTACTGCATGTCTGTGAAGTATATTATATTCCATGCATCAAAAGGGATCAATAGTCAATAAGGATTCAAATGTTTACTGAAAAGATGGAAGCCTTACTTACATTGTTGTTGATGGCGCTCTAACTGCTCGTGATTCTTTTGGACATGAATCTAGACTCTATAGAATTTTGATACGGTATAGGATGTCAAGAAGGCTCTAATACTTTACTGTAACGCACCCAAAACCACACCCTGCCACATGGCAAAATATGGACTTGGAGATGCTACGATTATACAACTTTTGAGCAATATGTTGACAACACTAACTAATCAATGAAATGGAAATAAAAGTGGAAGACTTTGAATAAATAAATATAAACATCTAAGTACACAATGTGCGAGTATTAAACAAATGGAACAAGAGTCTTGGTCCAATCATGACATGACAATTCTGACATAGTTTCAGAAATTATTACAACTTTCAAAAGGAAATGAAAAAGACACAAGATACCAACATGTGCAAACTTTAGCATCATCACGAGCACATCAATAGCCATCAATACCATTAGCACAACACCCTACTACAAAACTAGTTACCTGCAGGATCAATATAGGGGAAATCAACATCCCATGAGCTATGAAGCTCAAAGTGTAAGGCACAAATAGATTTATAATCAAATAGAATGAACACGTTGATGGACATGAAAAATAAACACTCGATATCAAGTGTAAACGATCATGATGGTAAAATGAAAGAAAGAGGTATTTCAGATAAACATTTAATATAATACGATCCAAAGGTAATGATACGATCCGACCCAATAAACAAAAAATAGCAATTCAAGCCAATAAATGATGTATGAACAAATACATCCAATAAACAGTACAATCAATATGATAAGGGAATAAACTCCCACGCTCCATAATGCATCTCGTTGGGGGACAAGGCTATAAGGCCTAACAATAAGGAGTTAGTCTCCCAAGGCCACATAACTTCCTTTCCATGAGTACAATTATACGATACAACAGAATCGGTGTAGACGATAAATGAAGGCCAGTAAGTATAATAGATGGAGATGGAAAAAACCTAATGTAAAACACTCCCTCTATTATGTTTTCCAAATTAAATGGGTGGCTCATTTTTCAATGAGTCTTTAATATAGTCATAATTTAGGTGATATATAAGTGATTAAATTAGACTTATCTCATTATCATTTTAACCGCGTCTTAGGTTCATTTAGGTGATCATATTATCTTTATATCAAAGCATTATGATGTGAATTAAGCCTTATTGTATCAAAGCATTATGATGTGAATTAATTCCTCCAAGAAATATGATATGCACAAAGTCAGTTGATTATGCAGGAACCTGAAGGAATCGACAAAAGTTAAGAGTGAAGACATAGACATGAAGAGCTCAACCGAAACCAATAGTTATGCCATATGTTCACCCCACATGAGGTTGTGCAATGGACATTCATCCGACATACAGAAGGGCGTAGCAAGAAAATCAACCAAGTCATAGCGCACGATTGAAGACCATAGCGCCTCTTGTGAGACCATAGCGCATTCCAAACCGAGTCGTAATAGCTGTTTTCTCGCCCATAGCACATTCATAAGGTTGTAGCGCATGTTGCCATGGCCGTAGTCGAGCTCTCACATCCGTAGCGCTTGTCTCCAGCTCGTAACACATGATTATCAGTTGTAGCACATCGCATAATGGTCGTAGTGCAACCCATTGAAGCCGCAGTGAGTGATATCTGATCGTTAGTGGTTGGTGGCCTTGTCTGTAGTGGTATATAGTGATAATTAGAGTTTTTGAGACTCTCCCTCTCCTCTCTTGGGTTTTTGCAGGACAAAATTTAGAAGCTACATACTCTTCTTAGGAATTATTAAGTTTTTAAGAGGTACAATGAATACTTTGTGTTCTAAATTTTGATTTATGTTGAATGCTTGTGTTTGAACTTGTGATTTCTAATTTAATGATGATTTCTTCTTTCCTTCATTTCTCTCTCTCTGCTCTCATTATGTGTAACTAATCCCTCTTGTTTTAGGGTTAGATGAAGTTTAGGATTTAATTGCTTCAGAATAGTGATTATTCATGTATTCGACTCTTTTGCTTAGCAAACATATTGTTATATTCTTATGAGATTAGCTACCTCATTCGGATAATTCTAGGTTGCCAAGTGATGAAAGTCATCTTATCCAACTAGTAGCTTTGAGGTTGCTAAGTGATTATGAGATGATCTTGTCTTGTGCCCTCACTGCAGAACAGGGTACAACGTCTCCATATTATGTCTCATAGTGGAACAATGCTATCAGCAGCATGTTCAAACCATGAATAGTTCACCTACCCCCATTTGATCCCTGGAGTTATTAAGGACAAAGATGAAAGACTTATAAAGGTTAGAAAGTAAACCTGGTTGCCTCCTAGTAAGCGCCCTAGTTTAATGTCTTTAGGGCGGACATAATCCTATTTGTAGTCATCAAGTGGTTTGCGGTGGTTCTTCCAAAGAGATAACAGTTGGTGGTTTTAAATGTGTCGCCCTTATGATATAATTTGACCAACTGTCCATTAACCCTAAATAACTCTCCTCGTTGTTCGTCAGTTCCACAACACCTGAGGAGAGGATTTGAGTGACTGAGAATGGGCCTGACCATTTGGATTTCAGTTTTCTTGGGAAGAACTTGAATCTAAAGTTGAATAAAAGGACTTAGTCCCCCACTTGGAACTAATTTTTGAATTCGTTCATCGTGCCATCTCTTGGTATTCTCTTTGTAAATTCTTGAATTTTCATAAGCAGCAACCCTTAGTTCTTCAAGTTCATGCAGTTGAATTCTTCGATGATCACCCGCTTCATTCAAATCAAAATTTAGGTATTTAATTTCCCAAAAAGCTTTGTGTTCCATTTTAATCGACAAGTGGCTTGATTTCCCGTACACATATCTGAATGGGGTAGATCCTAGGGAAGTTTTAAATCTTGTCCAATATGCCCAAAGAGCTTCATTCAGTTTTGTGCTCCAATCTTTCCTTGATGAGGCCATTACCTTTTCCAAAATAGACTTAATCTGTCAATTACTAACTTCTACTTGCCCGTAGGTCTGAGGATGGTAGGGGATAGCTACTCTATGGGTGATATCATACTTCCTTAGCAAAGTCTTGAAACTTCTTTCTATAAAATGTTTTCCCCAATCACTAATGATTACCCTTGGCATTTCAAATCTAGAAAACATAGTTTTGCTGAAAAATGTTGAATCTAGTATTCGGAGATTGTTTTGATGATCACAAATTTGTAAGAGAACTTAGTTTGTACTAATGAACTTGTTGAGATGATTTTTGTAACAGGATGTTTCAAGTTCAGAAGTTGATAGGTCGACCAAAGCAAAACGAATGGACGACCTTTGCACACGGAAGACATTTCAGAAGAACTACATGTGTGCAGTGGTCGTCCTAAGAATATAGAGTGATCGACCAATATTGAAGGGGAATGCATGAGGAGAGGGATCAGAGGTTGAACGGTCGACCAAAGAGATAAAAGGGATGACCGAAGCAAAGGGCTAAACAAGAGAGGTCGTCCGATGATGAAAATGGGCGACCGAAGGCAACACCCTTACAACCAAAGATGGAGAACGAACAGTCCAAGGAGAAGTGGACGCCCAGAGAAGACTTAGCCGAAGAAGGAGTCTTGGCTAAGCAGAGAAGAGGTCGCCCGAGGTTGAAGAGCGGACGACCGAAGATCTGAGGATGAAGGCAATGGACATCCAAAAGGCTCAGGGTGGAGACAATGGACGACCAGTAGATTGCCAAGGCTGAGAGTGGGCATCCGAAGGCTCTGGTGCAGAAGCAGTGGACGACCAAAGCAGCAAGCAGACAGGAGAGTGGTCGACGACAGGTTGAGTGCAGGGCGACTGGTTGACATCAGGTGAAGACAAGGG